>PVJC01001464.1:0-93705 GCA_004026665.1 Murina feae
AATAAATGGAAACTGTTATGTTGTCATTAAAATGTTTTAAAGAATGATATATAACAACATGAGAGTGAAAGAAGCAGGGTATAAAAATGACATGTGGGATATGTTTAGATTATTTAAAAGGCAAAATCCAAACTTCTATATATGGAGATGTCAAGCAACCTTTCAGAATCTTACACAGTTCTTTGGGTAATTATTTTGTCTTTCTATTCTACCATATTTTTCTAGATTTTCTTTAGTAAGCACATGTTTTCCTTAAAGTGGAGGTGGGGGGACTAAACTAGAACTTTCTGTTCATATTATGTACTTCTTTTTAAGAATTCAGCTCCTTCATGTATTTATATAGTGTTCCATGGCAGCTTGACTGACTTGAACACTCTTTCACTCCTCAATGACTTTCTTCACTTTAGGATATCACACTTTTCTGGCTCTTTTTCCCCATCCGCAGTTGGCTCTGCTACATCTTCCTCTGTTCCACTGTAAGCACTGGAGTACCTCAGAGCTCAGCCCTTGGCATTCTTATCTTTTCCATTTATAAGCTCTCTACATGATCTCATTCAGTCCCCTGGATTTAATTTAAATGTCATTTATACATGTGCTGATTACCAGATTTACATTTCTTCCTTGATCTTCTCACTCAAAGATCTAACAATGCTTTCAACATTTCTACTTGAAGGCTTTAATTGGCATCATAATCCTAACACATCCAAAAAAATCTTCATTTTACCCTATAAGTCAATCTGCTTTACTCTTAGTGTTCTTCATTTTGGTGACTGGCACCATTCACCCAGTTGCTGAGTCCAAAAGCCTGGGAGTTATATTTTATTCCTTTCTTTTCCTACTGTAAATATCCTCCATCAGCAAGTTCTCTTAGCTTGACATTCAACATAACACCCAGAGTCTGATTACGGCTCATGATCACGGCTGTCATCCTTGTCTAAGCCACTGTCCTCTCTCTGAACTGCTCTGACACTCATCTGATCTCTGCCTCCTCTTTTGTTCTCTAATCCTCAACCCCCACCCTACCACCGTCCAGTCTCCACCTAACAACCAGATAATGTCATTCCCATGCTTTAAGGCCTCTTGGAATAAAATTCAAACATATAACAGTCACGTCCCCTCCAATCCAGGGGTGCTGTTCATAAGGTTGGAGACACCATTCCCTGATTTGGGGCTGGGTCGGTTTGCCAAAGGGAAGATGGGGGCGCACGCCAAAAAAAAAAAAAAAGCATACAGCACCCGGTATTCCCAGGTGGTCTCCCATCCAAGTCCACGCCTTACCCTGCTTAGCTTCTGAGATCAGACGCTTTCAGGGTGGTATGCACCTAGGTGCTAGAGGAGGTCTCAGGGAGCCCCAAGAGCCCGCTCAGCCCTTGGCCCCCTCGCTGATCTGGTGCTCCCCCCCCTCCCCAACCCGCTCTCTACTACGTGACTTAATAGGGGACCTACCTTTGTCTTTGACCTTATCTCTTGGTACTCTCTTCCTTGTTCATATAAGCTTGGCCTTCTTTCTGTTTGACAGGTTAAAATTTGCCTTCTGCCCTATAGACATGATCAGTACTTGCTATATTATTGACAGGTTTATATATAAACTATGAAATGGTGAAATAAATGAGGAAAAGTCTTTTTGCATGTGGCAATTTATGTTTTCAAAATTTTATCACTGAGTTTAGTGAGAAAGGAACCATCTCTCCTAATGACAATAACAATAAAAATAATCAAAGTTGAAGAAGTTCAGCCCGGCTGGCATGGCTCAGTCAGTGGTTGAGCATGGACCCATGAACCAGGATGTCACGGTTCAATTCCTGGTCAGGGCATATGCCCTGGTTTGGGGCTCCATCCCCAGTGGGGGGCATGCAAGAGGCAGTTGATCGATGATTCTTATCATTGATCTTTCTGTCTCTCTTTCCTTCTCCCTTCCTCTCTCTGAAAACAATAAAAACACTTAAACAAAAAAAGTAAGTACTCTCTTTCCATATATATCATTCAGCAATTTGCTTTTTTCAACCAACATTATTTTGAAGATTTATTCATGTTCATAACATATAGGTTTAGTTCACTTTTATTTAATTCAGTATCCCAGTGATTCAAATAGTATAGTGTTATCTATTTTCTTTCAATGATTTTTAGATTTTTGTTTTTTCTTTATAAATAGCTAGCCTACTTTCAGTATGTAGTCAATCAATCAACAAAGGCTTATTGCGACTCTCGTCACCTTTCCCTAAAGCGTTTACAATCTGGTAGGGGGTACCAAACTTGCAGACCAATATAGAAGTAAGATGGGGTAGAAATTGGACTCTGTCCAATCTCTATTGGATAACTTTTTCTTGTTATCTCTTAATGTGTTTTGATTGCAGGTATGATTTATATTGTTACTGTGCTATCAGAGTAAATCTTTAACTTCTTAAAATAATTTACTTCTTTTAGGTTCTTGTTTAAATTGCCGGGGAAATAGCAAAGGGGATCACTGTGAAGAATGCAAAGAAGGATTTTACCAGAGTCCTGATGCCACTAAAGAATGTTTCCGCTGCCCTTGTTCAGCAGTGACATCTACAGGCAGTTGTATCTTAAGTAAGACCTTTCTCTAAATCTTTATTTTTAGGAGTAAAAAGAGTGAATCAGTTTATCAATAGGTATAAAATGTGTTCATAAAGTTCTGGGTGCTGCAGGTGAAAGGGAGTTATAAAAACAGCAGCAATTTCCTTTTAAGGAATTTGTAGTCAAATCCAAATACATATGTGAAATGAGACTTGAGAGGGGTGAGGAAGTTTTTGTTAAAAGCATATTTTATTTAATCTGTCATAACTAAGAGGAAGAGATAAAAAATTGAGTGCCTATTCTCTGTAATTATTTAGATTTCTTATGTAAGCATATTTCTTTTGTTCTCTACTAAATAAGTTCTCTGTGGCCCCATCATTCTCACAATAAATTGGACAATGAAAAAATGAGGTGTAGATTTTTAGTTTAATTCCATGTGTCTCTTAAGTTTGAGAGGAGGTAGTAGGGAAAGCTTATAACCTGTTTTGAGAACTAGTAATTGTTTTGCATTTTCAGTTGTAGCTTGAGACTGGACTAAATTATTTTGGTGTTCTTTCTGTTTTAGAATTGGGTGAATTGGAACCTAAATGTGTCCAGTGTAAAGAGGGTTACACAGGCCAGAACTGCAATACATGTGAAAATGGCTATTACAATTATGACAGCATCTGTATGAAGTGTCAATGTCATGGCCACGTGGACCCAATTAAAACTCCAAAGATTTGCAAGCCAGAGAGTGGAGAGTGCATCAACTGCCTCCATAACACCACTGGGTTTAGGTGTGAGAACTGCCTAGAAGGTTATGTTCGAGACCTGGAAGAAAATTGCATCAAGAAAGGTAAACTTCACCTAAGGTTGTAAATTTAATATCTAAGCCTGGCATTGAAAATTCAGGACAGCTACCTTTTGCTTTATTAAACCTTCTAATCCCACAAGAGAAGTTTCTGGAAATAGATTTTGATAGATATTTGCCTAAAGAGAATTCCTTCCATTCCTGCTGCTCTCCTGATACTCCAAAATCAACTCCAGAAATTTGAGGACCAAGACCAAGTCATTGCAGTGTTTTCACATTTTCTATTCATCTACTTTTATTTTTATGTTAATAATTTAGAAGTCCTATCTTTTTTTTTTTTTATCCTTTGCTTCTTGTATTCTCATCACCTCCAGTGATCAACAAATGTCTTTTTAAATAGGGACCTCTAATCTGGTTAGAAGTTCCAGCAGAGAAAAATGAGTTTATTTTAGCATCTATCCTAACTTTGGGCCTAAGTTTTCTCATGTGTAATGGAGGAAATAGTAATAATATTCCTTTTGATTTTTAAAAGAAAAGGGTACTCAAATGGCAAAATGTTTCTTACAGGGAGGTTCAGGAAGGGTTTAGATACAAATTAATGATTAGAAATTCAGTATGAGTTAAGAATATTTAAGCTTTACTAGGTCACAGAGAGATTAGACCATGTTTTTCTATACACTACCCTTTGATATTCTGACAGATGTTGAATATTGGGCTGATGGACACTTAGCCTGTGGCAAGGGTTGTCCTTCTGCCATTTTCTTGATATCCTTATTCTCTTATGATCCAGGCTATGAAACTCAGATTGAACTTTAGCACTAGCCTGGAGATCCTGTCACTCATGTCTCTTTCCCACTTGGAGGCATACCTTGTCTACATGTAGCTGTCAGGACTGTGGTGATTATTAGTTATTAAATAATGTAAAACATGCCTCTTTTTAGGATAAATTGATGTGGATGGTTGTGGTGATGAATTATAAAGATAAAAGTAATCATTTTGTTGAATGACTACTATGTGCCAAGCACTGTAAACATTAAAAAATAACAATGTTATATAGCATGTTATCTCATTTAATCTTTCCCAATAACTTTGCAAAGTAGATATTATTATTCCCATTTATAGATAAGGAATCTCAGTTTTAAAAAATTTAACTGACTTACCTATAACCACACACTTCTACTTAATTCTAGAGCCTTTGGTATTTCCACTGAGCTATCCTGCATTAGAAGTACAAAGTGTAGTATGTTAATTATAAAACAGCTAAAATCTACACAAGAAAGAATTACTACACATGAAATTAAAGGAAGTCTTTTTTTTCACTTGACTGACATCAACTTTGGACATTTAAATTGTGTTATTCAGAAGTAACTAGAAATACAGTTTTTTCCCCCTATTTTGTTTTTTGTCTCCTTTGAAGAGAAGTTTGCCCTTATAAAATGCCATCAGACATGCTGAACTTATTTTAGTTCAAATGATTGTCATCTATCCCTGTCACTTTTAACCAAGTGATTTAGAACTCAGTAGTGACATATTTACTGTCTTCGCAGGAATTTGTATGAATCTATCCAAGAGTAAAGAAAAATAGGAAATTCCAATATTAGAATTTCCCCAAAGATTTCAATATAGATATTATACATTTTAAATAATAGCCATGGATATAATAATCAAGCTTTCGAAATCTTGATTCTTTTCACTATATTTCTCTAAAAGTTATTTTTAACTTGCATGACCTTAAAGAAGACTGTCATGTCAACATGCCATATCAACTTCCACTCCCATGTATTTCTTTTATTGTTTCTTAAGACTAGATAATTTTGTCTTTTACATTTCATTCTCTGTTTTTATTTTCAGAAGTTATTGTTCCAACACCTGAAGGTTCTACCATTTTGGTTTCCAATGCCTCTTTGACCACATCAGTGCCCACCCCTGTTATAAATAGTACATTTACCCCCACCACCTTGCAAACTATCTTTTCAGTAAGCTCTGCTGAAAACAGCACGTCAGCTTTAGCTGATGTTTCATGGACCCAATTTAACATCATCATTTTGACTGTCATCATCATTGTGGTGGTGCTGCTGATGGGATTTGTGGGGGCTGTATATATGTACCGGGAGTACCAAAACCGGAAACTCAATGCCCCCTTTTGGACCATCGAGCTGAAAGAAGACAATATCAGTTTCAGCAGCTACCATGACAGCATTCCCAATGCAGACGTGTCAGGATTGCTGGAAGATGATGGCAATGAAGTGGCTCCCAATGGGCAACTGACTTTGACAACATCAATGCATAATTACAAAGCCTAAGGAGCTAGGCCTGTTCTCCTGAATTGTTAGACCACAGTGCTCACTAAGACAGCATCAGCCCCTGGGCATGACAAAGCCTGGGTAGAGTTTGCTGAGAAAGCAAAGGCATATAGTGCATCGAAGTCTTCAGGTACAAATTCATAATGCACTTAGCCTATTACTTTTAGTTTACCATGAAGATTTGAAGCAGTCACTGTCAAAAAGGACTTGAAGTAAAGTATATTTTTGTACAAACCACATGGGAGTATAGAAGGGCTGAACCGCATAGTGCAGCCCTAATTGCTTTGACCTCCAGATAGACTCTTGGGGAGTGTTCACTCAACCAGCGGAAACAGGATGATGGATGTGGAGGGGGAGAGGACTACTGGAAGACTTCATCTCCATTCCTGAAACACTTTTTTAAAAAGAAGGTTCAGGGATGATATTCATTTACTGTACTAAAGACATAGTTGAGAAAAAGCTAATGTGTGGGCTGTATCACAATAAACAACCTTGATTGTTTCTAAAATAGGAGCAGAAAAGTCCCAACAAGGTCTTTAGAAGGGTTTTATTTTTCCTTCCAGAATTCTTGCTCAATGATAGGATTAAGGCACAAGATAAGCTTTTAATGGTACAGAGAGGAAGGCAATATCTGGGAGCAGGAAGCTGATAATCCTCCTTAAGGTCTCAGTGTAAATGATGAATTATCTAAAAATAAGGGATATTCCTGCCTCCAGAGAAATAAGGTGTATATATTTAATGTAGCATATCTGGTCAACATTGTATTTGTATCTATTTGTAAAAAAAATCATGTCATATTTTATCTAGAATGTATTTGTACAGCAGTTAATGGTGTTGTAAAAAGAAAATATGGGGATTGGTTAAAATAATGTAAAATAGATGGCAATATTGCTAGAGCTGGGACTCTGGTGAGCATCAGTCAATCTTAGTCCCTCTTTGGACATCGTTGAAATTTATAAAAGGTTGAATGTTTCTAATCTTTCTTTCCCTTTCTCATTCTAAACATAGAATTATGTGTTCTTTGACTTACAGATACAAGCAATAGATTTTGAAGTCAGTGATTGTTAGTTGGAACACAGGCTGTATCTCCAAGCTACTCACCTAATTAGACATTAGCCACTCTATATTTTATATAGATTAATGTGGAACTAGCCTCATTAAAATGCTTTTTAATGTAAAAGACAGTTTTCCAAAGGAATTATAAATGTTTTAGTTCCAAAAGAAAAGCCATCATATTACTTGGCGTCCCATTTTCATGCCTGTGAAATATATTTCTCCTCCCCACCTCAAAAAAAAACACCTCCTACGTATGAAGATAGCCTGTCACTCATATACCATGAGGATGTACCATCTCTCTGCAGGGCTAGAGTTCTCCTATCTTCTTGTCCAGGTGAGGGTAGCACTGTAGTTGAGTGGATATGCTTAGTCCTTGTTTTTAGGGGCAGTTTTTTTTTCCAGAGGCCATCACTGTTGCTCTCATTTGTTATGATATAGGCAGGTTGTGGCTTAAAAGCAGGCAGAAGATAACTATAGATATTTATTAAGCAGAACAGAAAATTGTCCAAGTGGTTAAAAAAGAATAAAAACTAATTAGACTTAGGAAGTCTAAGTTGACAACTTTGCCAACTTCCTCAGAGGAAAACCTGGAATTTGGCCATCCCTCTGTAGGACACCACTGAGCAGTTCTCAGGGTTTGGAGATGATGCTTTGGAGGATGTAAAGACAGATAATCTACTTCTGGTAACTTGAGGTGCTCTGCATGTTTGGCCATTGCTCATGAGAATAGAGATTATGTTATGATACATTATATTAAAATAAGTTATTTCTATGGCCCTTTGCCATTTGCAAAGCATCTTTGCATATGTGTTTCTTTTGTTGTTCACAATATCCCCCTAGGAAATAATTTCTGTCCCCATTTTATAGATGAGGTTAAATACCTTGTTCAAGGCTACACACTATTATGCTTGGAATTAGGACTCCTAAATTTGAAGCACATATTATTTCAACTACATGCTGATGCAGAAATTGCCTAACCACAGACACGAGAAGGCTGGAAAGAAGAGTCCCATTGTGAATGTTTCTAATTTTTTAAGTACAAGGTGCCATCTAGGGCCATACGCCTATGAAGGACTTTGTGGAAAGAACACAGGAAGATTACTATCTGAAGCCAGCATTGGTGGTGATAAGAAAATAAAAATACCTGCTTGTGCTTCATTAAAGTGAATTAATCCTTCCAAACGGGGAGAGAAAACCTGCATTCCCCAGCAGTTGCCACATTGTGTATAGACTGTGCACTGCACATTTGAAGGGATTGTGCAAAATGGCATACCTACCTGCCTTACCCCGGATTACCACCCCTCGAAGTCAGGGATTAATGATGGTGAGAAATAAACACTTGATAAACAGAAGTTAACCCAATAGAGAAATGAGGGTTTATTAGGGTATGAACCAAAGCTAAACAGTCCAGATTCTGGCCATGTAGAGATTCCTTGAAACAGACCTTAGAAGGTATTGCAAAAACGAATCACAAAGAATGTTTACCTTTAAAACTTATGAACAGTCCTAGATCATGTTTTTAATTTTTCCCAATGGGATAAAATGAAGGACTTTAACATTTTAAAGTAATATTTCATGTCCCCTCTTTTTTTCTGGTGGAAATAAGTTTGCTTTAAAATTTAAGTCAGTCATGAAGTGATCTATCACCAAAATCAGGCTAGAAAACTAGCATGGAATGTATTACACAATATTTCTCTAAAGGGATGATCCATCCTATGAACTATGGCATTCAGCATGAGGATCCTATCAGTCCTTTAGAAAGACTAGCACCGGAAGAGTTTTTGTCTAGAGATGAGAAATGTGTTTATTTTCAAATAAGGCTAGTTGAATCTTATTGATAAATAACAGATACCGCTATTGAATGATACTTTTATCTTCATTAATTCATTTGAACAAGCACTTAAACATTTCTGACAGTTAGATGCTCTTAAGTGTTGTTAAGTATGTTTGTCCTCTCTTATTCCCTCCCCTCCCTCACCTCTATCCTCTAGCTCCCAGAGGACTTTTATTAAGAATTTCTCCAGTTATAGAGAAAAATGATAATAAAAACTAAACCTCATTTATACTAACGTCCTATGGACTTAATGTGTTACTCTTAGGGATACCTGAATTTTAAGAGAGGATAAAAGAGTAGACATGGAATGGGAGGTTTTGGGGGGAGAGGATTTATAGAAGCATCAAATTATATGACTACTTTCTAGCCCAATATTTCCAAGGAAATTGACCATTAAAGCAACACTCACTGACCCCAGTTTCATTTTGGTCAGATGAGTTGGCTATTTTGGAGGCAGAAAGTTACTTCCTCCTGACAACAGTACTTCCTCCTGACAGCCTCAATTGGGATTGGGTTATTAGATTATTTACCTTGGTCCTATATTTTTTTGTAGGGCATGAGGGGGACATAACACCACTTGTAATGAACATTTTGAAGTATATAGATAGGAGTTGAATTTACACATCTCAAGGAAAGCTCTCTGACAAAAATTCAGAGAAGTAAAAAGCAACCCAATGTAACCTGTTACAGTAAGGAAAGCATTTCTGGCCTCGACCATGAAGAAGCTTTGGTCTGTTATGATCTTGATAGTAAGGAGTTTGGAAGCTAAAAAATGAGTTTGGTGTGTGCAGGGGAGTAATAATGGAAGATGAATGCAAGTTTTCTCTTTAACCCTGAGCCGTGACTGTGACAAGGGGGAAAGCAGGAAGAACATGCTGATTCATCTGAAGAAGTCAAATCTCAAATGGACTACGGGTTGTGGATCATTACAACATCAGTGGCTGAATGATGCTTTTTCAAAAGCAGTTGGGAACCTGTCCTACGCGCAGTAACTGCGACAGCAGCCCTGGAATGTAAGCCCAGCGATCCAGATTTAAGTTAATGCAAAAACTAAATGACTTAAGTTAAATTTTAATGCTAGGCACAAGCACTCTGTAATACATTAAATTTCAGCCCAAGCAATTAGGGAATGTTTCTGAAACATTAACCTTGTATTTATGTCACTGAAATTCTAACACAAATTTAAAAAATGTGTTCTCATATGTATGTTGTACTAGGCTTCATGATGCATTTCTAAATTTGTGTATGATTTGAATATATAAAAGAATTTATACAAGAGTGTTATTTAAAATTATTAAAAATAAATGTATATAATTTGTACCTGTTGTAGACTTGTTTTACTTTTTTATGTGGTCAGTGGTTGGAAGTCCTTTGATATATGTCGCAGATCATTTATTTTCAAACCACATCATGAAAACCTTGAACCCTTCACTTGTTAACTATGCTTCTTGTTTTAAGAATTTCTTTTAAAGAATGCTTCCATCTGGCGAGTGTTGCTCAGTGGTTGAGCTTTGACCTATGAATGAGGTCACAGTTTGATACTCCTTCAGGACACATGCCCAGGTTGGGGCTCAATCCCCAGAATGGGATGTATAGGAGGCAGCAGATCAAGGATTCTCTCTCATCCTTGATGTTTCTATCTCTCCCTCTCCCTTTCTCTCTGAAATCAATGCAAGTATATATTTTTTAAAAGAATGTTTTCCACCTGGGAAAAAAATGCCACATTGAAGAAGATTCCCCTTCTTAGAATAAATCAAAACAACACACCCTGAGGGCGAAAACCCATATGTTAATGTTTATTCTTGTTTGTACTTTAAAATATATATTGATTTCAGAGAGGAAGGGAGAGGGAGAGAGAAACATCAAGGATGAGAGAGAATCATTGATTGGCTGTCTCCTTCAAGCCCCCTACTGGGGATTGAGCAGCACCCCAGCATGTGCCATTCACTGGAATTGAACCCTGGGACTCTTCAGTCCGCGACTCTCTATCCACTGAGCAAAACTGGCTAGGGCTTGTTTGTGCTTTTGCTTGTCCCCTCAGATCCTATTGGGATTTCCATGGAATGTTAGAGGGAAAAAAACTTGCTCCTTTTGGATTCCTTTTAGTATACATTTGAAGGGCTACAACCATGTTCTGTGTGTTTATTAGATAACTAATAATGAGAGTACATCTTTTTATTATTTTAAAACACCCTTGGAGATCCTCTATTTTGACATAGCTTAGAGGTGTTTAATTGGATGCCATTTGAAGACCCAAAGGGGTATTTGAAAAAGAAGAAAAACTAAGGCTTTTCTTTGTGCTGACAGGTTTATAAACTTTAACTGGTTTATTCAACATCACTTGTTGATATTTAAACTTTATTACCCTGTTTTTCTTTTCTAGTCACACAAGAAAATGAGTTTTATTTATAATCCCACTTTATAATTTATACGTAGGGTTCTATACATGCAGATATATGATGTACATGAATTGGGTGTTGTTTTAAGAAAACAGAATAAGCATGGCAGAAATTTAAGCAACTTAACATTTCAAGAGAAAGTAAATCTATAAGTTTACTACAAGAGGAAAAAACATTACTTTTATAGTATCGTAGTCATACTTCTGATGAAAGTCCATCAGATAAAGATATTTACTAGGTTGCATTGTTAAAATTGGTTGTATTCATTTTCCATAGGGATATAAAATTATACATGATTCACTATAATTAAGTCAGGAACTTCAGAGTAACAGTTATGCTTAATCACAAATAGTTTAAGCTAAATTCAAAACAAAATATTTTTCATGAGATAGTATTAGGAGTGTTAATTGATAGGTTAAAAAGAGCATTCTCAGTGAATGTTTAAAAGTTATCATTTTACCTATGTTTGTTTTTCAAGACAAATTTATGAAGAGATTATTGTCATAATTGTACAGGCTTCCTAATACTTCTGCTAACCAAATGAAAGCCATCAGACAATGTTAAATTTAAAATGTGTTGCCAGTTTGTATTAATAGGTAGGTTTTAAACCTTGTATGTTAGACACCAAACTTCAGATAGCTGCAGAACAAAACAGGCAAAGTCTTTGTATGTAGCAAGAGTAGGTTTGAGTAATAAAGAAAGTATTTGGGAGGAAATCTTTTGTGGTTTCCTTTGTGTTGTTAGATCAATTGCTAAAGTCATATATCAGTGTTGTTTTTCTTAGTCTCTATCCCAAATAAGGAAGAGCCTTAACCTCTCCTTATGTTCACTACCATTCTAACCCAACCATGTTAAAATTTATGTATAACTTCCTATATATGCTAGGTTATATGATGTGTCTCTCTGCCTTTGCTGGTGCTGTTTCTTCTATCGGTAGCATCCTAGAGCAAGCATGCCAAACTCGCAGCCGGCAGGCCACATGCCTCATTTATTTGGCTCCTGTTAGCCTTTGAGTTTGACATGCTTGTCCTAGAGAATACTTCTTCATTCTTTGCAATCCCTTGATAAAAGAAAGTTGATCAACCCATAATTGGTATCTCCACTTTGTCTAATGAATACCTCTCTTATTGTTCATATTTTACTGTAAATACTTGTTATTTTATGTCTGCTCCAATAGACTCTATTCCTTGAAGCCAGGGGCAATTAACTATTCTCCTGTCTCTAGTATCTGGCATAGTGCTGGCACATGTGGGTGCTCAGTAAATGATGGTATAAAACAAAAGGTAGTTGACAGATACAAGAGTTGGTATGTGGACTTATTTGGTGAAGTATTATAAGAAAATCATATTCAGTGGGTAAGACAATATAATTTTAAGTATGTTAAAATTTTAGAGAGAGAAGAAGGGAGAGGGAGAAACATCAATGAGAGAGAAACATTAATCGGCGGCTTCCTGTACACCCCTTACTGGGGATGAGCTGGCAACCTGGGCATTTGCCCTGACTGGGAATTGAACGAAGGACCTCTGAGTGCATAGGACAATGCTTGATCTACTGGATCACACTGGCAGGGCAAGACAATATTTTTAATTAACAGAGATGTCAGCATATGTGCTTCAGAGGGTCTGAGAAACTGTTGAAATTGTATGCTGTTTGGTTTGTGAATACAGTGTGTGTGTGTGTGTTTCTGAACAGGTCCATATCCTTAATCATAGTCTCCAAAGAATCTATGATCCTAAAGGGTTAACAATTACCTGGAAGGGGATGACTTTGTGTATGTCAGCAATAAAAACCCTTCCACTGAATAAAAATCGGTTATGCTTTTATTCAAGAAATCCACATCTGGGAATCCTTTTTAATGAAATGACCTAAAAAAACCCCAATTCTGTGCAAAAAAATGTATTTCCACCCCAAAATTGTATATAAAGTTCAAAAAAAGGGACAAATTCTAGGTGTTTAACAACAGAGCATACACTTATTGAGATAGTATACAGATATTAAAAAGAATAAGAAAGAATGATTAAAACAGAAACAAAAGTGAAGAAAAACAGAATATTTTGAACATGTGCACCAGGACCCATGACTCACATTCTTCATTGAATCATCATTTGTTACAGCAAAATAATAATTTGAAACACCCAACTGTCTGTCAGTAGAAGAATGTGTAAGTTGTGGTCTATTCATATTCTTTGAACAGAATGTTATGCATTAGTCAAAAATGAATGAGTTACAACTATATACATCAATATGGATGAATCTCAAAAACATAATGTTGAGCAAATAATTCATAGAGAATATATAATTTCTTTTATATAATGGCTAAAATGGGAAATGTTATTTAAAAATACATAAATGGGAAAACTAAAGAAAAATAAGTGAATGATTAATACAAAAGTGAAGATAACTTTTTGGAAGGAAGTGATGCACAGATGACTTCAAAGGCATTGGTACTATTCTTTCTTAAGTGGTGTGTGTTCGTGCCTTTTTCATTGTATTTTTAAAAAAAAACTCTATGCATATTTATACACCTATATATTCTGGTATATATGTATCATAGAAAATTTTTAAGATATAAATTGGTGCATACAACATAATTTTCAACTATGTTAGAAAATGTTTGGAAGGAAATGCCATAACTTGGTGATATCTGTACTAAAGAGACAAAACAAAACCACTACATTTTATTTCATAATGGTAAAGAAATAAATCAGGAGGATATAGTAATCCTGAATGTTTATGCACTTAGTAAAAGAGCTTCTGAATACATGAAGCAAAAATTGGTACTGAAAAGAGAATTAGGCAAAATCATAATTATAGTTGGAGATTGCAACCCCTCTCTCAATAACATATAGAACAAGTAGACAGAAAACCAGCAAGGATATAGAACACTAAAACAACATTATCACCAACTTGACCTAACTGACATAGAACTGTCACCCAACAATAGCAGGGTATACATTATTTTTAACTGCACACGGAACATTTACCAAGATAGAGCATACACTTGTCCATAAAATGTCTGAACAAATTAAAAAATATCATATAACAAAATATATTTTCTTACCACATGGAATTAAATGAGAAATTAGTAACAAATATATCTGGGAAATTCTGAAATATTTAAAAACCAACATACTTCTGAATAACACATAGGTCAAAGGACTAAAAAATTACAAAGTACTTTGAATTGAATTAAAATGAAAACACAGCCCTAACCGGTTTGACTCAGTGGATAGAGCGTTGGCCTGCAGACTGAAGGATCCCAGGTTCGATTCCAGTCAAGGGCATGTACCTTGGTTGCGGGCACATCCAATAGGGGTGTGCAGAAGGCAGCTGATCGATGTTTCTCTCTCATGGATGTTTCTAACTCTCTATCCCTCTCCCTTCCTCTCTGTAAAAAATAAATAAAATATGTTTTAAAAAAATGAAAACACAACATTTCAAATTTGTGGAATGCAGCTGAAGCAGTGCTTAGAGGGAAAATTGGAGAGCTCTGAATGTTTCTCTTAGAAAAGAGGAAAGATCTCAAATCAATGACCTAAATTTCTATATTAAAAAAACTAGAGAAGAAAGAACAAAATAAACCCCAAACAAGCAGAAGACAAGAAGTAAAAAGATAAGGGCCAAAAGAAAAAGAAAATGGGAGAAAATCAATGGAACTAAAAGTTGGCCCTTGAAAAATTCAATAAAATTGATAAACTTCCAGCCAAACAATCAGGAAAAAGTTTAAAAGGGAGAAGACACACACAAACCCCAAAAACAATATGAAGAATGAGAGTGGCATTATAACTATGGCTTCTACAGACATTAAAAGGATAATAAGAGAGATTCAGCCAATACATTTGATGACTTAGGTGAAATGTACAGTCTTAAAAAAAAAAAAAAAAAAAGATACCCTATGTAGCCCCAAGTCTATTAAAGAAATTGAATTTGTATTTAACAACCTTCCACAAAGAAAACTCAAAGTATGGTTAGTTTTGCTGGTAAATTTTATGAAACACTTAAAGAAATAATACCAATTAAACACAAACTCTTCCAGAGAAATTAAAAAGAGACAGTATTTCCTAATTCATTCTGTAGGATTAGCATTAATTACCCTGATACCAAAACCAGACAAAGACATCAAAAGAAAAAGATACAGATCAATATCTCTCATGAACACAAACCCAAATATTCCAAGAAAATGTAAGCTAACTAAATACAATCACATACAAAAATGATAGTACTGGGGTTTATCCCATGAATGCAAGATTGGTGTGATATTTGAAAATTAATGCAAATCACACAGACTGAAAAAGAAAAATCATATGATAATCATCTCAGTATATACAGAAAAAAAAATGTGTTTGACAAAATCCAATATTCATTCATGATCAAAATGATGATGAAGAAGAAAAGGAAGAGAGAAAAGGAGCAGGGGGGGGGAGAAGGAGAAGAAGAAAAAAAGGGGAAGGAGAAGGGGAACGGGAGGAGGAGAAGAAAAAGAAGAAACTCTGCTATCAAGTTATCTGTTCAATTCGAAGGCTGGGACAATCTTCATCTTTTAATTCCAAGGCCAAGCACAGACCCTGGTATCAAAAAGAGCTCAGTAAATATTAGTGAACGAATGAATGATTGAATTAGCTGTGTTGCCATTTTTTTTGCACTGGTAAATATGGTGAAGACATGTACTGCAGTTTGTAGGCTTTGAATTAGACAAAGTCTAACCAAAAAACAAATATTCTGTTGTTTTGGGCAACACTTGTACGTAGGGATGTTTTTGAGTGACCCTAGGAACAAACAGCATAAAATTTCCCTTAGTGGAATGGTGCCGATGAAACTCACTCCTTCAATGCAGAGGGATCTTGCCCACAGACTGGATTGAATATCCTCAAACACTGTGGCATGTGGGGGTAGGAGGCAGACTTAGTCTGCTATGTGGATGCTTTTGGTGCCTTCCCCTTCCTGCTTTTATGTTCAGTAGCTTCAGAACTAACAGGCTATAGCTCAGCTTTTTAATTTCCCCCAAACATTTTCTAAATGAGCCATTGTTATCTTTTATCACCATAGCTAGGGGATTATCCAGCTTCATTTTAAGAAGCTATTTTTACCAAGAGATGAGATTCTTCCAGACAAGGATAAAAACAGTAATGGTTGTCTATCAAGACTCTGTTTAGTTGAGATAATAATTTTGGGGTAATTAAGCAAATTGTATAGACTCCAATGGGCCATTAATCCCTAAAGGAATCTTTGAAATGGAAAGGCCTTTAAATTCTGTAGTAAGGGTCAGAGTTTGGCAACAGTGACATTTTGAATTTCCTTCAGTAAAAATGAAAAGGTAGCAATGTTAACAGTTATTGGTTCTGCATAAAGAATTCACTTCATTTACTTATAATCTATATCTCACCTTGCTGTGTTAAAAGAGATAGTTAAAACATTAAAGTAAGGGTTCAAGTATCAGTTAAGTAACCCTGGGCTAAAGTTTACATTAGCAATTGACACTCAGTTTAGCTAAGTTTCTCAGCAACCAACAACATGGAGTACACAGCTATTACTATCTAATTAAAGGAGGCACCCTGGAAATACAGAAAACCTCTTTAACTGACTTCTAAAAAACAATAGTTTACAGAACAAAGAGCATCAAGTTTGGAAACAGAGAAATGTGAAGTCCAGTGCAGGCTTTACAACCATAGGACCCTGGGCAAGTTCATAGATGGCTCTTAATCCTACTGTCCCTACCTGTAAAAGAATAATGGTGTTGAACTCTTAGGGGCTTGCACTGAGGTTTAATGAAATCTTTTTTAAAAAAATATTTTATTGATTTTTTACAGAGAGGAAGGGAGAGAGAGTTAGAAACATTGATGAATGAGAGAGAAACATCGATCAGCTGCCTCCTGCACACCTCCCACTGGGGATGTGCCCGCAGCCAAGGTACATGCCCTGGACCAGAATCAAACCTGGAACCTTTCAGTCCGCAGGCCGACACTCTATCCACTGAGCCAAACCAGTCAGGGCAATAAAATCTTATATGTGAAGCACCCCAGCACATGCCAGGTCTACAATGAACGATATTTCCCTTCCACGCTGTCTTTTCAATAAAAAGAGAAATCTTCAATGAAAACTAAAAAAAAAAAAAAAAAAAGGCACTGAGGTGATTCCAGTACTGAGAAGGAGAGCAATGCAGCCAATCTCCTCAAGTTATGTGTTTCCCTAAAATGGAAGAAACTACAAAAAGTCATGTTACTGAAGTTGCAGCCCACTTAACCAATTTGTTCAAACAATCTTTGACAATTACTTCTGAATGTCTGCCAGACACATTTGGTATAGATTTCTTTGAAAATAAATGGAAGCACACAGCAAAAGGAAAGCACCGGGAAGGAAAGATAGCTCAAAAGAGGAAGGTAATTGAGGAAGTAGGTGCCGTGGCCACTTACTTGTGGTCCTTCCCTAGGAACCTGCTCGCTCAACTGCTTTTAAGGGAGAGACAAGTTTACCACCCTCTCCTACAAGTCACAATGAAGACATCAGTACTTTGCCCTAGCCTGTGTGGCTCTGGGTAGGGGATGTGCAGGAGGCAGCAGATTGATGTTTGTCTCTCTCTCTCTCCCTCTCTCTAAAAAAATCAATTAAAATACATATTTTTTTTTAAAAAGACATCAGTGCTTCTTTTAATCTGCAAAAAAGTCCAGACAGTTGATTAATTCAATTACCCTTCTTTGTCTACAGCTACTGCTGTTTTACATATTCAAATGTGCAGCTGGGAAGGGTGCTCAAAAGCTCTTCCTGGCACCTTCTGAGAGTTTTCCCAATAGTCTTTTGTTTTAACTTTATTTTTACTGTTAATGGTATTACAGATGTCCCCATCCCCCCCACCTTTGCCCACCTCTACCCTGGCCTCCCTTCCCTCCGGCTATCACCACACTGTTGTCTATGCTTATGTGTCATATTGCAGCATTGTTTACAGTAGCCAAGATCTGGAAACAGCCCAAGTAGATGCACGGATAGAAAAGCTGTAGTACATGGATCTCTCTCTCTCTCTCTCTCTCTCTCTCTCTCTCTCTCTCTCTCTCAAAATCAATAAAAACATATCCTTGGGTAAGGACTGAAAAACAGTGGTGCATTTAGGCAATAGAATGTTATGTGGCTGTAAAAAAGAAGGAAATCATACCTTTTGTAACAGTATGGATGGACCTGGAGATTATTATGCTAAAGTGAAATAAGCCAGTCACAAAAAGACCAATACCATATGATCTCCTTATATGTTGAACCTAATGAAAAAAATAGAAACAGAGGCATGGATGCATGGAACAGACCAACAGCTGTCAGAAGGGAGTGGGGGTTATTGGGTGAAAGAAGATAAAGGAATTTTCCAATAGTCTTTGACACTCACATCCAGCCTCTGCATTTCGATGCATGGGGATCTGGCTGTGGTACTGAGGATGATCAGTTTAAGCAGGGACATATCTAGGCCTTTTGTAAGTTTCAAAAAGTTCAGAAGTGCCGTATTTGGAGGGCATGGATTTTTGCCTATAAAACATCTTTCCCCAACCCCTCTATCAGAATGACTGAATCTCTTCTCTTTATGCCTTTAGAATCTTACTGTTATTTTTCTTATAACAATAAAGCATTTTAGGATGTTTTACTTTGATTTATAACTACGTATGTGCATTTTAACCAGCTTATTGGAGGCAGGATAGCAGTAGCTGAGTGAAAGGCACCATGGCATAGTGATTAAGAATATGGGCATTAGATTGAAATCTGGGTTCAATTCCCAGCTCCACCTCTGAGCTGCTGTATGGCCAGGAAAACCTCTCTCCTCCCTGAGCCTCAGTTTTGTAAACTGTGAAACTGGAGCAAAATTGGCCCTTATTTTATACTAGGGGCCCGGTGCACAAAAATTTGTGCACTCGGCAGGGAAGGGGGCGGTCCTTCAGCCCGGCCTGTGCCCTCTTGTAGTCTGGGACCCTTGGGGGATGTCCACCTGCTGGCGTGCCTGGCCAGCCTGGGTAAGGGGCTGATGGCTGTTTGCAAGCTGGCCAAGCCCCTCAGTGGGAACCCTAACCCCATGAGGTTGTGGCCAGCCTGAGTGAGGGGCTGAGGGCCATTTTCAGGCTGCCCACAGCTCCCATTGACCCAATGTCCCAGCGAGGCTGGCTGGAATCAGGTTTCTGGGGTTTATTTATCTTCTATAATTGAAATATTGTTGCCTTGAGCAGAGGCCATAGCCAGCCTAGGGAGGCAGTTCCACCATTGCTGGTGCAACAGAAGCCTCCTGTTTGCTCTAGTTCCATAATTGCCAACTGCTATCTTGGCTGAGTTAATTTGCATACAGTCGCTCTGATTGGCTGGTGGGTGTGGCTTAGGTGTAACGGAGTGAGGGTCAATTTACATATTACTCTTTTATTAGATTAGATGGTTATTGTAAGGATTGAATGTAAAGTTTAACATAGTGCCTGGCACATAAAAAGCGCTCAATACATGGTAGCTAATATCAGCTATTCACAGAATGTCAGTGCAGAAGGGGGTGTCAGTTTTGTATTCTAATGAGCTGAGTTTACAAATAAGAAAGTAAGCCCTTGCCAGGCTGGCTTGGCTCAGTGAATAGAGCATTCGCCTGTGGACTGAAGGGTCCCATGTTTGATTCCGGTCAAGGCACATGCCCAAGTTGTGGGGTTGGTCCCCAGTGTGGGATGTGCAGGTGGCAGTCAATCAATGATTCTCTCTCATCATTAATGTCTCTATCTCTCTCTCCTTCTCTGAAATCAATAAAATATATTTTAAAAAAAAGAAAAGAAAGTAAGCCCAGAAAGTTGAACTGGCAGGTCTAAGGTGATATCATGTTGATGTGTGTTACTCTGTCTAGCCCAATAATACACACGCTGTTCCCTTGATAGGGGGCAGTTCTCACTTTTCTCCCAATTTTGAGAAAAGTCTGGACTTTGAGTTAATTTGACCAGGCCAGCAGGGGGAGCAGTTGGGAGTGACTAGGGTGGCAGGGGGAACAATGATGGGCAACTAGGCCAGCAGAGGGGATGGACAGTTGGGGACGACCAGGCGAGCAGGGGGGTCAGTTAGGGGTGACCAGGCGAGCAGAGGGGGACAGTTGGAGGCGACCAGGCTGGCATGTGAGCATTTAGGAGCCAGTGGTCCAGGATTGTGAGAGGGATGCCCGACTGCTGTCAGTAGGACATCCCCCGAGGGGTCCTGGATTGGAGAGGGTGCAGGCTTGGCTGAGGGGACCCTCTCCTCCATGCACAAACTTCATGCACCAGGCCTTTAGTAGGTTATAATGCACAAAACAAAGCAAATATCCACAAATCCATACGAATTTAAATTAAGAATTGAATAAATGGGGGAGAAGAGAAAACTCTTCCTTACATTAGAAATACAACTGATAAATATAGAAGGCATGATAAAAATAGGAAATCACCAAATGGCAAATATCACCATAATCATTGTTTTGAGTAAGAATTATTAATAGATGATAAAACTAGTGGGTGAAAGTTTGATTAAAAACTGGCTATTTACATAGTCTCAAATATCACCTCCAAGATTCTTGTTAATTATAAGGAAATAGTAATTTTACCAGGAAGAATCTTGGTAGATACCGCCTTAGCCAAGAGATTAGAGTCAATTAATGAGACGTAGGAACACCATCTGCCTCCCCATGCCCTGAGAAAGGCACAGCATCACTTTTGTGTTGCCAAGAAGTGCATCATCTCAATTGAATCATGAGGAAACACACCACGTGAACCCGAATGAAGAAACGTTCTATCAAATAGCTGGCAAGAACTTTTATGAAATGACAATGCCACGAAAGAAGGAGACAGAGGAACTGTCACAGATTAGAGAACAGTAAGGAAACATGACAACTAAATGCAGAGTGGAATCCTCGGCCACATAAAGGGCACTAATGGGAAACTGATGAACTTTAAATAAAGTCTGTAGTAATCATATTGTCTCAATGAATTTCTTAGTTTTGTCAATTGTGGTATGGTTATGTAAGGTGTCAATATTTTAGGAAGCTGGGTGAAGGCAATACAAGGAACTTTTTGCAACTTTTTTCCTAAATCTGAAGTTATTTCTAAATGAAAAGCTAAAAAAGAGAGAAAGGGAAAAGGTGGCCTTTGGCAAATCTCTCCTCTCTCTGAGCCTTAGTTTCTTCATCTGTAATGCAGGGCAATAATTCCAATCTACTTCACAGCAGCATGAGGATAAAATGAAACAACGCAGAGTAGCAACGTGCATGTATTTATCCTATAAAAAGGTATTCTTGCTGTTAGTAATGGCAGCTCATGTGTCTTGATGAGATGCTTGAGCTGCTAAAACTTTAGGAGGGTTGTACCCTAATGAGAAACATCTGGCTGCAAGCTACTTCCTCACAGCCCTGCGACGTGACCTTGCCCAAGGAAATAATAATGCCAGCTTTGTGGCTGGGTGGCTGTTGTCAAGGAGATGGCGCCCAATAGCCCAGACAGCTGGTGGTAGTGACGTCACCTCTAGGCTTGGCGAAAGAAAAGCTGTGGGGAGACAGAGACAGGGCAAAGGGCTTTATCCCTGACCATGAAAACAGGAAAAACAACTTCCCAAATAGCCTATCCTTTGTACCATTGATTCTATTTTCAGTTTCCAGGTTCACCAAAGGGTTTAGCACACAAGCCAGGAACGTGATCATTTTTTGAATGGGGCAATGGATTAATCATAAGGAGAATGCCTCACAGGCTCGTATATCTTTATTGTTCCCAAAGTATCTAATTAGATAATGCAAGTGTGTGAGCTCAGCACTATCTGCCCTGTTTTACACATGGAAAAATCAAGGAAAAGCAAAGTGAAGGTACTCCAGGTCACAGGATGTCAGAGGACTCTCCAGAGTCAGAATTCTGGTACCCAGACTTCCAGTCTGCAATTAAACTGTCCAACTAAGATTTCCCTCATGGCCACCTTGAAGCAGTTGCCCCAGAAGTCTGTTGAACATATCCCTGAAATGTCTCACCTCTGAATCCTAAATTCTAAAGTGAAGAAAAAGCAACGAAAAGGGAAGACAGGCTGCCTGAAACAATTAGAACATTGATGTTTAGAGAGACCTGAGAAAGTCATCTTTACCTCTTTCAGCCTCAGTCTTCTCATGTGTAAGTGAAGTGGGGTTAATAGTAGGCTACTCCCAGGGGTTGTGGTGAGAGTTCAATGAGCTGTGCCTGTCAAAGGTGGAAGGAAAGAGATGTTCAGAATGTGTAAGTCCTCTTCCTTGTTTCCTTTCTCATGAGCTTTCATCTGCTGGGTGGAAAGTTATTCCTTCATTTGAGAAATGATGATTGTATAACTGAGCCTCCCTTACCAGAACAGAGTTGGTTGTGCATTAGTTGCTTTGAAAAACACACAAAGAAATTGCCTCCAGAGCTGTGAGGTCCTGAGACATCCATCCAGTCCAACCCTCTTATTTTACAGCTGTAGAAACTGAGGCCCAGAGAAGAGGAGTGGACGGCCAAAGGTCACAAGGAGTCCATGGAAGAACCAGCTTCCCTGCTCTTGGACACACTCATCTCATTGCTTGGACTTAGCACTGTCAAGAACTGTAGGTTCCACGGCATCAAGCACTGCTCCTTTCCTAGAGACAGTTGGTTCCTGCCTACTCTGTCCTTCAGGATGTCATTTTATTGCTGTTTCAGAGGAGGTTGAAGATCTGGGAAAGGAAGAGGAACAGGCACAGGATGACGTGCTTTATAGGTTTCACGAAGAAACACACACACACACACACACACACACACACACACACACACACACACACCGAATAGGAAAATGTAGGATTCTGACTGAACTATTATAGGTATCTTAGGTCATCCTCACATCCTTGCAGGATAGGTTTTGGCTCCATTTCCCAGATGGATTGCATCATTCAACAAATATTTTTAAACATCTGCTGGGTGGAGGCACTGTGTTAGGAGTTGGGGACAAAGCAGTAAACAATTCAGAATACAGTCTCTGCTCTCATGGAGCTCCCAGTCTAGTGCAAGAGGACAACATTGAAAAACAAACATCTATCCTTGCAAAATGTAGTAAGTGCCACAGAGGAAAAGCAGAATTGCTAAGAATTGAAGAAAGGGCTTGATTAAATGAGAGGATTAGAAAAGGCCTCTTTTAGAAAGGAACACTTAAGTGAAGAACGAGGAAACTGAGTCTGAAGCTGGACTTATACATGATAACAGGGAAAGCCACCATCAACCCATCTTTCCACGGTCTTTCATCCAGGACACTCCGGTCGGCCTGCAGAGGCAGGTAGGCATCCTCGAGATGAGGAGATGAAGGTGGTTCACTGGCCAAGCTCTGCCCAGTCATCCAGGTGTTCAGGGAGGCCCGTGCTTTAGGGAAGGCAGCGAGGTTGTGCAGAGCCGTGATGCAGGGGCTGGCGCGGCCTGGCTCCATTTGCATGTTTATTGTGCATGACCTGGGGCGACTGGTTTGGTCTCGCTGGGCCTCCGTTTACAGATCTCAAGTGCGTTTGAGACCTAAAGGTAATGGTCACTAGGAGAGATTGCAGAGGAAGTGTTGCTGACCGTGGGGCTCATAGGAATGAGCTTGCTTCAAATTAAGTGTGCAAATGACTACTTGAGCTGGGATTCTACAAGTAGGATTTTTCTAAAGGGAGGCAACCCCGGATTGTCTGGTGGGTTTCAACTGCAGGAGGAAAAAAGGAACTTGGAAGAACAGACTGTAAAGATTCGTGGCCGTTATTCCGAAAAAGCACACAGGAGCTTATGAACTCTGAGGGTCCGTGAGTGGCCTGATGCCCAGCTCCCGCTGAAATTAACGGACCCAGGCTGACCTTCCCCCTCAACAAAGATGGCGCCTTCCCCGGCCTCGGCGCGGAGTGACCTCATCAAATATGGCCACCACGGGACCCTCTTTCCTTAGCTTTGCTGGGCCAAATGCGGGCGTTCTGCCCTTAGTTAAGATGGCGCCCGCCCGCGCTTCCCTGCCCGGCTTCACGGCCCGCGCCTCGTTGATCCCGCCTCGTTTCCGTAGGAAGAAGCGCCGGGAAAAATGGCGGCGGCTGCGGTTTGAATTCCAGCGGCGCCGCCGGAGTCCAAACGAGAGCTGGATCTGAGGGGGCGGGGACCTGGAGAGCCGGGCGGGTCGTGACCGCAGGAGAAACCAGGGGTGCGGCCGCCACGGACATCAATGCCACCACCCGCTCTGTGTCCGTGATGGACTCGGTGTTGGAGGAGGACGTCACCCTCCCCGGGACGCTCAGCGGCTGCAGGTGCGGCCCGGGCATGAGGGATTCACGATAACGGGGTCGGGTGCTCGCCGAGGGGTTCGGTCTGGAGGGTGTTTCTGGGCCGGAGCCGGTGGGGGGTGGGTTCCTTGGGGGGGTCTCTTTGGGGACCCACCAGTTTGGGACCTTCGCGTTGCGGGCCGGTCAGGCTTCCCCGGGAGAGCGCAGGCGGCAGGGGCCTCTCGGAGGGCGCGCCCGTGGGGGCTGGTGCGGGGCAGGACTGTGAGCCTTCTGGTTTGGGGGTTCGCTTTCATTATGGGGACTTTGCTTATGGGGCCACCAAGACGGAGGCAATGGAGTGCAATGGTTAAGAACCTTGGCTGGAGCTGAACAGAACTGGATCCAAATCCAGGTCCTTGGGGGGGCGGAGGCGGGCTAGAAGGTGTCAATGGGAGGGGGGAAGAGGGACGTATGTAGTACTTTCAATGATAAAGATTAAAACAACGTCCAGGTCCTTTTAGCTGTGTGACCCCGGTGGGGTGGCTTAGCCTACTTGCCCATCTGTAAAATGGGGCTAGTAGTAAGAGCCACCCAGCAGAGCTGGGGTGAGGATTAAAGGAGATGTCCGCCCAGCCATTTGCTTGGCAAGCACAGTGTCTGGCACATAATCAGGGCCTGAAAAATGACTGTGCTGCCATCATCACCATCATCTTCACCACCATCACCATCACCACCACCACCACCATCGTCATCAATAATGGTTGAGAATGGCCTCCCAATGGACCTGTCCCAACAGGCATTGGACTCTACTTTGCTGGTGGGGCATCTCCTGTGGGAGGGCCTCCTGCTGCTCTAGGGCTGGGCCCTTTGGTCGTCCTGGGTCCCTGTTGGAGGGCGCTGGAAGGAAGCCGAGGAGAGCCTGACTGAGACAACGCACTGTCTGTCCAGGTCTGCTAGGGGCAAGCTGCTACTTTTAGTCAGCAGACCCTGATGGAAAGGGTGACTATATTATTTGTTGTGCAAACCTGGGCTCTTTGAAAAGGGGAATGGGCACAATTAATATTTATGCCTAGACAGCAGGCATAAACAAGTCCTATCTTGGACAGACCTTGACAAATAGTTTTTTTTTTTAATTGAGAATCTACTATGCATAAGCCAGAGCCAGGCCCTTTGCAGCTCCTGTTTAATTGGATCCAGTGGTAGTTTATCATGTCTCTTTGTCTTCATCTTCCTACCACAGCCCCGATATATTGTGGTATGACCTCTCACCCGGATTGTCCTGTTTTCCCTGACCCCTCTGATATTAATTCAGTGTTCCCATATATTATCATTCTAACTTGTAGCCAGTATCAGCATTTCATTCCTTTTTATGGCTGAATAATATTCCATTGTATGCATGTAGCATATTTTGTTTATTCATTCATTGGTTTGTGACATTGAGTTGTTTCTGCTTTTTTTGGGGGGCTATTATAAATAATATTACTATGAACATTTATTTATATACAAATTTTTATATGGGCATATGTTTTCATTTCTTTCTAGGTATATACCTGGAAGTGAAATTGCTGGGTCATATGTAACATTATATTTAACATTTTGAGGACCTGTCCAACTCTTACAAAGTGGCTGATGTCTGCCAGGTCATCTGGTAACTTCAGGACAAGGCAGTGTATAAGGGTCCTTATTTCTTCATAGCCTCACCAACGCTTGCTATTGTCTGTCTGTTTTATTGTAGCCATCCATGGAGGTATGACATGGTATCACATTGTGGTATTGATTTGCATTTTCCTAATGACAGTGATGTTCAGCATTTTTTCATGTGCTTATTAGCCATTTGTATATTTTCAAATTCTTTGCCCATTCAAAAATATGAATATGTTTTGGTCCAGCAATTCCACTTCTTGTTATCTATGCACAAGAAATCCCCATGCATATGCACAAGGAGTCCTGTATGCATTGTAAAAGGAAAAACTTTGAAACAAATTACCATCAGGGGGTTGTGTAAATACAGATCCTTTCAAGAGTGTCATTTAGATTGTGACCCATGACACCTCATGAAATTCAATTTAGTAGGTTGCAATCAGAATTTTATAAAATGGAATAGTACAGAATAGAAAACATTACAAGAATTAAGGGTAATATGTTTCCTTCTATGGATCATGTGCAGTGAGTTTTGGAAAAAGAGTGTTGTTGTAGAATGCTTTGTGGGAGTTAAAAACATTGAGGGAGATCCTATTTGTACCGCCATGAAAATACCTTTAGGACACATTAAGCGAAGAAAGGATGCTGCAGAATAATATATAAACTTTGATTATATTGATTTATTTTTAAACCACAAAATAAAACTGTGTCTCTGTGTATGTAAATGCATAGATTAAGATCTGAATGAATACATGTCTTGTGGCAGCCTGGTTACCTCTTAGGAGGGGACAGAGATGGGAGTGAGGAGTAGTTGAAGAGAACTTTAGGCTTATCTATACTTTTGTATTTGTATATTTCCTCTCTACGGATAACTAACATAGAATGACAGATGAATTGTTGAAGGGCAAACAAAAGTGCACTTATAATTGTTTTCTGAAAGTGATGTCCAGTCCCATCCTCAGCACTCATAACACCTTATCAATGAAATGCCTAGGCTTTGTTGGGTCTGTGGGGTGAGTGGACAATTGTTGCTGCCATATATAGACACAGAAAGAGATCACTCCTATTGAGTGGTTGTAGAGTAAGATAGGAGGATGAGATGGTGAAGCTCAGGCGAGTGTCCATTCATTCACTCAAATAGTTGACAAGCAGCAGTCCTGATGGCTCTGCACTGCGGGAATGAGCAGTGAAAATCCTCTGCCTCTGTTCATGCAGACCTCGCCACAGCCCCCTGGGGAAAGGAGTTAGGGGTGTAGAGGTTAAGAGCATGGGGTTTGAGATCTGGGTAGCGTGGCCTTTCTAACACTGAGTGAATGTTAACTTTTCTGGGCCTCTGTTTCATTTTAAAAAATGGCAACATCTAAAAACTACCACGGGTATGATTATGCTGGATTTTGCAGGATTTTGTCACGGCTTTGTGATTTTAAGCAAATTAAGTTCCTTCCCCTTTCTGGGCCTTAGTCTCCCCCATCTGTACCATGATAAAACCATATCTAAACTCTCTATTTTTTGCTTGCATAAAAAAGTCCCCCCTCCCTTTTTTTTCTTGTGTGGCTCCATGAAGCCTCAGCCTTACTTCTTAGGCTAAAAATGAGTTATCTGAATGGGAAGAGGGAGCCACTTAGAACTGAGGGGCAGTTGGAACTGACTGGAGTGTGCAGATGACAGATTCATACCATTTAAAAGTGGTCAGGTGGTTGGAGTGTTGTCCCATACATTAAAAGGTTTCGGGTTTGCCCTAACAGGTTTGGCTCAGTGGATAGAGTGTTCGCCTGCGGACTGAAAGGTCCCAGGTTCGATTCCAGTCAAGGGCATGTACCTTGGTTGCAGGCACATCCCCAGTAGGGGGTGTGCAGGAGGCAGCTGATCGATGTTTCTAACTCTCTGTCCCCCTCCCTTCCTTTCTGTAAAAAAATCAATAAAATATATACTTAAAAAGAAAAAAAAAAGGTTTCTGGTTTGATTTCAGTCAGGGCATTTACCCAGGTTGCAGTTTGATCTTGGTTGGGGGCAGCTGATTGATGTTTCTCACATTGATGTTTCTACCCCAACTCCTTTTCTAAAATAACAAAACAAACAAAGAGAACATATCCTTGGGAAAAGATTGTTTTTTTTTTAAAAAAAGGGTAGACAAAGCCCAAGTGGAAAGATGGCAAGAACCAGACAGGAATTTCTGGGTTACATAGTGGTTTCTTCTAAGAGTTGGGATGTCACATGTCATTTTTCATACTTTAGTATTTGCTTAATGGAAACTTGTCTAAAACTAAATTCTTTGGCTTTGTCAATTGTGATTGATCTTGGCTTGAGTAACTGATGGGCCAGTTTAGTCAGTGGGAGTCATTCAATGGCTGTGGTGGGGAGAACCCTCGATTGGGAATGTAGAAACTAGACTGTAGGATGAGCTTAACCAGTAGCTAGTGGGCTGTTGGGCCACCATCTCTGAAAGGTGCTGATTGAACTTGATTTTAACTTTTAAGAAAATTCAGTTTAGAAATGGAATTTGTCCTTCTAGTGATGCTTATTGAGGAAATTGAGAATTATAGAAGATTAAAAGAGGAAAGTATCTCTCATTTCCACAAATGATGATTTTAAATATTTCCCTTGTCTTGTTATATATTTATAGCCCACCTAATTCCCAAGAAGAATTAGTGGTGACTTTAGTATATATGTATTTTTTAAAATAACTGAGGACAAATTCTAAAGTTTTTTTTCAGTTGTCTTTAAAATTTTTTTTTAAAAATTATTAAAGTATTACATATATCTCCTTTTCCCCCCACTGACCTTTCCCCAGCCACTCCCACCCCCCTAGCACATTCCCTCATTCCCCTAGTGTCTGTGTCCATTGGTTATGCTTATATGCATGCATACAAGTCCTTTGGTTGATCTCTTACTGCCTCCCCCCACTACCCTGACTTCCCTCTGAGGTTTGATGGTCTGTTTGATGCTTCTTTGTCTCTGGATCTGTTTTTGTTCTTCAGTGTATGTTTTTTAGTATAGTCCACAACTGAGTGAGATCATGTGGTATTTATCCTTCTCTAACTGGCTTATTTCGCTTGGCATAATGCTCTCCAGTTCCATCCATGTTGTTGCAAATGGTAATAGTTCCTTCTTTTTTACAGCAGTATAGTATTCCATTGTACAGATATACCACAGTTCTTTAATCCACTATCTGCTGATGGTCACTTAGGCCGTTTCCAAATCTTAGCTATAGTAAATTGTGCTGCTATGAACGTAAGGGTGCATATATCCTTTCTGATTGGTGTTTGATTTCTTGGGATATAGTCATAGAAGTGGGATAACTGGGTCAAATGGGAGTTCCATTTTTAATTTTTTGAGGAACTGCCATACTGTTTTCCACAGTGGCTCACCAGCAGTGCATGAGGGTTCCTTTTTCTCTGCATCCTTGTCAGCACTTGTCATTTGTTGATTTGTTGATGTTAGCCATTCTCACAGGTGTGAGATGGTACCTCATTGTCATTTTGATTTGCATCTCTCGGATGATTAGTGATTTTGAGCATATTTTCATATGTCTCTTGGCCTTCTGTATGTTAGGTCCTTTGCCCATTTTTTTAAATTGGATTGTTTATCTTCCTTTTGTTAAGTAGTATGAGTTCCCTGTAAATTTTGGAGATTAAACCCTTATCGGTGATTGTGCCGCATCCATCACGGGCAGGTTTGGTGAGCCTGAGGAGGAACAGTGAAGGATTAAAGAAGACAGACAAGAGAATGGAGCTGGGTCTTGGTGGGACTTTGCTTCTCTGATGGAGAGACAGTGGCGGGCAGGCGGAGTCTTTATTTTATAGTCAGAGCACACAAAGCAAAACAAGGGTAGTGGTCAACATGTTTACAATGTTCTTGTGAGTTTCACCTTGTTTTGGCAGCATTTGCTGCACCTCCCACAGCCCATTAGCTACCTAGGAAGGAGCTAGGGAGGACTGTAAGGTCAAACTTAATTATGCTAGGAGAGCTCTGACCTCCAAGCTGGGACTTGTTTGTGGCCCTGCCACAGGTCAGTCCCAGGCTTAACTCTATAGCTGCTCCCTACAGGTGATAACATTGACAAATATGTTCTCCCATGCAGTGGGCTTTCTTGTTTTGCTGTTCGTTTCTTTTGCTGTGCAGAAGCTTTTTATTTTGATGTAGTTTATTTTCTCCTTAGTCTCCATTGCCCTAGGAGCTGTATCTGTAAAGATAATGCTACGACATTTGTCTGATATTTTGCTGCCTGTGGAGTCTTCTAAGATTTTTATGGTTTCCCATCTTACGTTTAAGTCATTTATTCATTTTAAGTTTTTTTTGTGTATGTTGTAAGTTGGTGGTCTAGTTTCATTTTTTTGCATGTATCTGACCAATTTTCCCAACACTATTTATTGAAGAGACTGTCTTGATTCCATTGTATGCTCTTGCCTCCTTTGTCAAATATTAATTCAGCATAATGACTTGGGTCGATTTCTGGGTTCTCTGTTCTGTTGCATTGGTCTATATGTCTCTTCTTGTGCCAGTACCGGGTTGATTTGAGAATAGTGGCTTTGTAACATAGCTTGAAATTTGTATTGAGATCCTTCCTAATTTGTTCTTTTTTTCTCAGGATTGCTGCAGCTATTTGGGGTCTTTTTTTATTCCATATGAATTTTTGAAGAGTTTGTTCTAGGTCTGTGAAATATGCCATTGGTATTTTAATGAGGAGTGCATTGGATCTGTAGATTTTTTCAGTTGTCTTTATAGCAGACACATTTTTGTGTAACTCGTCCTCTTGATGTTGTATTTTATGATACCCATTTTTTTTTTTTTTTGCTTGGCGCTCTTGGAGGTGTATGCCAGCTTTAATTTGGGTGATCAAGCGGAATTGTCTTTGGAAACGAATGGATTCCGATTTAGAGATCTGGAGAGAACAGTCTGCCAAGAAGCCAACCTGGGTTTCCATCAACTCGTAGGTTACAGCATGGGGCAGGGATGCATCATTGTGGGCTAGACACAAAAGGCTTGGATTCTGGACTTGGATCTCTATGTAATTACCATGCCAACTGGATAGGCCACTGAGTTATCTGGATCTTAGCGCCTTCCTTTGAAAAATACATGGATCCTCAGGGAATTGGGTAGCTCTCATGCCAGTAAATCCTTTGTAAATGATAAAGCACAGTATGTTTCTAGGTGACCGTAGTATTTTGCTTCCATTTGTGGGGTGCCTCCAGTATAAAGATACCTCGCTGGGCACTGTGTCTTGTTTAATTGTCAGCTACTCTCTGAAATGGCTGCTGTTCTCCTTTCACAGATGAAAGAAGCGAAGCCTGGAGGGGCATGTGGCAGAGCTTAGAATAGAATCCAGGGTAATATCCTTTGTGTTAAACCGCTCCTCCTATTATGGATTAGTTTTCTGACCTTATCTCCAGGTCTTCACTGGCCCTATTTTTATAATTCACCTAGTAAAACTTCTTGGATCAGTGAATTTTATATTTTTGTGCGATGTTCTCAAAGCATCTGAATTGGTGCCTGATTCTTGGAAGCTTAATTTTTGGTTGTGATAGGTATATTAATAATAGTAATGACAAAAACAACATATGCCACTTAGTGTTTACTATGTGCTGTGTGTTCATAGACGTTCACTCATTTAACCTTTATAGCTAGAGGGTGGTATTCCCCTGTAACAGATTGAGTGAGACTCAGAAACTTAACTTGCTTACATTTGGCTCAGTGCCTCTGCCCCTGATACATATATGGCACACAGAATACTTGTATGAATGAATGAATGAATGAATGACCAACCAACCTTACTGAAGGTCACTCAGCTATTGAGTTCTTAACCTCTGCACTGCATGCCTCCCAGGTGGCCGTGGGCTGGTGATTGTCATGTGCAGACTGTCTTAACTGTCGCCTGTGTTCAAACACTAACTCATCTCTTTTGCACATGTTCTCTCTTAGTGGCCTTGTCCCCAAGTTACCAGATGACCTGGAAGGTATCAGTCCCATTGCTGGTTTGGGAAATGGAGGTAAGTACACAAAACTGGGTATTCTCTTGAGTATGAACAAGGAATGTAGACACCAGACCAGGAGGGCCTTGAGGCTTTGAGCCTGGGACTGGGCTCTGATGTCTCTGGGCCCAGAGCCTACTCTGGCCTGGTTAAGCGCTCAGAGTAGGTGCACAGTATTTTATATATGTATTGATTTGATATTCACCTCCTTTCATAAACATGAGACTAGAGGAATTGATGTCCTTCAGGCTGTATTTCATGAATTTTCTTTTTTTTTTTTTTTTTAATCCTCACCCGAGGACATGTTTTTCATTGATTCTAGAGAGAGAGGAAGGAAGAGGAAGAGAGAGAAACATCCATCAGTTGCCTCATGCACACGCCCTGACTGGGGATTGAACCCACAACTTGGGTATGTGCCCTGACCAGGAATTGAACCCTTTACCCTATGGTGCAGGGGACGGTGCTCTAACCATGGAGCACACCAGCCAGGGCGAGTTTTCCTTTTTGCTACCAAGCTTGTAGGGATTCAGTCTGTGTTTGCTAAATTGAATGACTGTGTGGAGGCTGGGCGTTGAATTGGTGACTAGTCAGACAGGGAAGGTCTGTTGCTCCCACTGCTGAGTGGCTGGAGGCTGAGGAGAGCTCCTATCTGAACTTCGTGTGCCAAGGCCTTCCTGGCAGGCTGCTGGGTCCCATCTGCCAGCGGAGGCCCAGCATTCTTACCCGGGCCTGCCCTTTGGAGACAAATAGCTGGTTAGACCGCAGGAGACGGTGCCGAGTAAATAAGCAGTCTATTGTGGTGGAGCCCATTATGAGGAGACTTTCCGCTTTGCAGTGTGGATTTTGCTAAGCATTCTTCATAATTTTTGTTTCTGAAAAAAGTGCAAGCTATCATAAGTATCTGTGTGAAGTGCTAATAATTTGACTTGTTGAAATATCTCAGAGAGATGTTTTGCTTTGCATTTTATTCTCTTCTCCAAAGTGATGAGATATGTGCAAAAGGGAGAAGTTTTTAGAGCAGGTCGTATAAATGTCACAGGGTTTATTTCTGGAGAATACTTTAGCTTATAGGCTACCCTTAGGTTTTCCTTAAAAATATGTTGACTTTTAACACAAATCCAATAATTCTGTCTTCTGCTTTCCCTGCCCACAGGTAGTTAGAAGCAGAAAATTGGTAGGCCTGCTCCTTAATGCAGCCCATGTGTACGTCTGCTTCATGTCAGGCTCTGGGCTAAGCACTGGCATTCAACCTTGAACAAGTTACAGTCAAGCCGAGAAGGTAGACAATTAAACAAAGAATAGTTATGATAAATCATATGATGGATGTAACGAGCGGAGAAGTATAAGGTGCTGTGAGAGGCGTAAGAGGGAATTTACCCTGGAACTGCAGGAGTTGGGTCAGGCAAGAGTTTCCCAAGAAACTGATATTGGAGCAGAGACTTGAAGAATGAATGGCTCAGACACCTTGCCCACTCACACCTCTGGGCCTTTGCATGGGACGCTGCTTTTCCTTTTGCTCCCTCATCCTTCTGCTGCCTCTTTAAGACTGAGCTTGAAGCTCATTGCCTTCCCTGGCTCTCCATGGGCTGACTTAGGTGCGCTTTCTTTCTGAAACGTACATGTTTAATTTTATTCATTGATTCCTGTTGGCTGCTTTAAAAATACCCAGAATTAGATAACTTCTGCCACCCTGATCTCTGGCCTAGACTGTGCCCGTATTCTCCTAACTGGTCTCCGTGTTCCTCAGCTCCTTTCAGTCTGTTCTCAGTGAGGCAGCCAGAGGGAGCCTGTGGAAGCCAGAGTCCCATCATGTTATTCCTTAGCTCAGAATCCTCTGTTGGCTCTGGGAGTCCTGAGAAGAGCCTACAAGACCATCCACAGCCTGCCCCCCAGTACTTCGCTCACCTCCTTTCTGCCCCTCTTAGTCCCCTGGCATCACGGCTGGTCCTCAGACCCACTGGACATGCTCTGCTCTCAGACTTCTCCCTTTTTTCTTCCCTCAAGTCTGCCCAGTGAGACCTTCCCTAATTTAACCACCTTACTTTAAATTGCAACCCTACCCCACCCTTGGTATTTCTCATCCTTATCCACTTCATTTTTCTCCACAGTATTTATCACATTTTACCATACTGTGTAATTGCCCTAATATTTTTTTGTCTAACTCTTCTTTCCAGAATATCACCTCCATTTGTTTGTTCGTTTCCTAATATAGCCACATCTAGAATGAGGCCTACCAGAGCAGAGGCCTGCCATGCATATTTGTTGGAAGAATGCTTTCATTCTCAACTCCCGTCTACTCAGCAGCTAAAAAGTGCTACGCCCTTTGTGCACCATAATAGTTTGTGTCCATCTCTGTCTTGCTCACTAGATTGGAGATCTCTCGGGCTCAGCATCAGAGTCTCCTTCACTGTTGTTTCCCTAGCACCTCGTATGGTGCTTGCACAGAGTAGGGGTGTAATAAATGTTTGATGAATTAAAGAAGCTGTGGAAAAGTTTGGGTGTTGGCAAAATCTTTAATCATTCCAAAGCAGGGCTTGGCAGTTTCCGACCCACAGCCTGCTTTTGCAAAATAAGCTTTTATTGGAACAGCTTCTTTATTGGTTTATGAATTGTCTGTTGGTCTTTTTGTGCTGCAACAGAAGAGTTAGTAATGTAACTGTCTTATAGTTGTAAAATAGTTTAGGCTTCATATATGACCTACAAAGCCTACAATATTCGTTGTCTGCTGTCTTAAACATCTTGCCGACCCCTGCTCTCAAGTCAGTTGGATATGCTTTGTTTTAGTTGCTGACATGTGAGATAACATCCTGGTCAGCAGAATAATTTTATGACAGTTAGTAAAGAAGTACGTATCAGGACATTGCTGCTTTGCCACATGCCCAGTGCATCTTCTGGTTCATTCTCTGACACACACATTACATTGGGGCTAGTTTAAGTAATTTGTAAATATTTGAAATCTAATGGTTTAGAGCTTTCCCTAGACTCAAACCAGTAAATCATAGCAGACAGAAAGTACCAGCAGAATATACTGTGGAAGCTATTTACATTTTTTTCCTCTGGGCTCTGTCCCCTAATAGGGATGCTGGGTGATTTGCATACCATGATGTTTTGTCTACTTTACCTTTTTATAGTGCTCCCAAAGGTGTCAGAAGAAACGGTATCTCCCACAAGAGCACGGAACATGAAGGACTTTGAAAATGTAAGTGGAGATGCCAAGTTACCAGCCCTAACAAATCCTGCCTGCTGCCGCTGTCTAAGCAGACCCAGGAGGGAGCTGTATTTCTTGACAGATGTCTAAGCTGGGTAATGCCAGGGTTCGGAGGAATGCCGTGTCTCTGTGAGGCTGTTGAATACCTAGGCAATCGGCCCTTGAATATGTGGCCAGTTATGGCTTCTAACAGAATCAGCAATTTTCAACTTGGGGGGAGGTGGTGTATTCTGGTGTCCCGACCGTGAGGTTATTACCCTCTTGCACAGTTAAGAGGAACTCTCATTTGTCAAGGACTTTTTAATGATGTCAGACGCCTTATTTATGGTCCCCATTTAATTTTTGCTACAACTCTGTGAGGTATTTTGTATTATCTCCATTTTACAGATAAGAAATCACATAATATTTGAACGGCTGAACTGGGATTTGAATCCAGGTTTTTAATGACTCCAAAGCCATTATTCTTTTCACCACATTGGGGTGACTCCTTGCATTTTGTAGGCTTCATCTTTGTTGCTGTTGAATGACAGTGAGCAGCCTGGACCTAGGGCTGTCTGAGGATGGATTATGTGGTGATAAATTTGTCTCCTGTACTTAATGTCTTTTGGCCCCGTGTCTTTCATTTGTTAGTGTGTGTGTGTGTGTGTGTGTATGTGTGTGTGGAGGGGGGGGTGTTGTCAAGTAACAGGAAAATAAGGTTATTTCCCACTTCCAAATCTCCTTAACAAGTTACCTGTTCAGTGCTCTCATTTATCATAGGAAGAATTAGACCCTTCTTCATTTGTAACCAAATGGAACCCATACTGTACAAGATAAAGGAGGTATTTATCAGAGAGAAGACGGAGGACACAGAGAGAAGGACATTCCCCAATTGTGTTTCTCTCTCCCCAGTTGTCTGACAGAACAGAGCAGTACTGTCTCTAGATTTAATTTAGAATACTCATTACTGCTAATAGTTATCTGCAAACCACCAGTGACCAATTGAAGAAATGACTTGTCAGATCTCTAATGGAAACAAGTAATTTCTGAGCTTTGAGTTGTTATAATTTCAGCTGTACAACATGATCCATGCCGTGGGGTCTGGGGCCTGAAACGAATAAGATTTGATTATTTCGCATTGTGTATAATTAAAATGTGCTCTAATATTAAATGGTGGTTCCTAGTTTATCATAGAGTAATACTAGCTACTGCTTATTGAGCCCTTGTTCTGAGCTGGGCACTTATATGTTAGGCTCTTCATATACATTACATTAATATTAAAGCAGCTTTGCAAGATATTGTTATTTAATTTATGAAGGGCACAGTTTTGAATTTTATTTCTAGATGGAAAAATTTAATAGAATCTTAGAATTTTTGTTTCACACTTTATTGCCTGCCTTTTGACATGGGATGAATCCAACACTCTTTATTACATGTAGGAGAAACTGAGACCCAGAGGTGTGACATGGCAAAGCTGATCTCTAAGGACCACAGCCTCTGGAGCCAGACTGCCTGCTCCCACTTCTGCTGGGTGACCTTGGGTCAGTCACTTAACAGTCTTTGTTTCATAGTGGAAGCACATGTGCCTACTGAGTTCATCCTGTGTCAGCTGTTGCTCCTCTTATAGTTATTGGTATACTAGGGGCCCAGTGCACAAAAATTTGTGCACTCGGTGCGGGGGGGGGGGGGGGGTAGGTCCCCTCAGCCCAGCCTGTGCTCTCTTGCAATCTGGGACACCTCGGGGGAGATGTCCACCTGCTGGCATGCCTGGCCAGCCTGGATGAGGGGCTGAGGGCCATTTTCAGGCTGCCCACAGCCCCATCAGGGTTCGTGCACTGGGGGGTGGGAGGGCTGGTGAGTGCAGGCCTGGATGTTTCCCGCTGGAGGGCCCACGATTACACATCGTGGTGGGCCCCCACCACTGAGGGGACACACCTGGCACAGAGCTGGGTGGTGAGCCAGGGGCAGACGCTGGTGCAAGATCCCTGGGTGGGGCCCTGCTCCTGAGTGAACACACCCGGGGTGGAGCCGGGCAGCGGACTGGCTTCGGATTCTCCACACTGTGCAGCAGACACTCCCGCACGCCCTGTGGAGGCCCCCGGGGCAAAACCAGGCAGTGGACCCGGGACGGTTGCTCCTGCACACCCTGCAGAGGCCCCCTCGCTCCCGCATGCCCCGGGGAGGCCCCCAGGGGGTGGAGCCAGGCAGCAGACCCCAGACGGGTGCTCCTGGATGCCCCGAGGAGGACCCCAGGGGGTGGAACCAGGCAGCGGACCCAGGATGGCTGCTCCTGCAAGCCCCGTGGAGGATCCGCTCTCCCGCACGCCTGGTGGAGGCCCTCGGGACGGACGCTCCTGGATGCCTCGAGGAGGCCCCAGGCCAGACGCCCCCCCACTGAGCTGACACACCTGGCACAGCTATGCTGGCCACAGAGACTCTCAGTGCAGAGCCGCCCTGCCAGCCTACATCTTGGCTGGATTAATTTGCATCCAGCCGCTCTGATTGGCTGGTAGGCCTGGCTGTGAGCAGAGGCTCAGCCAGCCTAGGCAGGCAGTTGCAACAGAAGCCTCTGGTTTGCTCTAGCTCCATGGCTGCCGGCCTCCATCTTGGCTGGGCTAATTTGCATACAGCCGCTCTGGTTGGCTGGGAGGCATGGCTTGGCTGGTGGGCGTGGCTTAGGTGTATCGGGTAATGGTCAATTTGCATATTACTCTTTTATTATATTAGATATGATATTGTGATTTCATATGATATTGTGCTCTGCATGTGGCTTAAGTTTCTCTTGCTCAAGCGTGGTCTTAGTGACCTAAATACCATTTTTCTTAAAGGTGAAGGAGAGCCTTCATGCCAGTGTTTTAGGATTTATGTTTTTTTTTACGACTGTGCTCCTTTGGCTGCTGTTAGGGTTTTATGCATCAATATTTTTTTACTGTAGCATTTTTAAGAGCGAATTCTTCAGTTGAAATTGAAATGACCACACTGTTCTCAGTGTTTCCCTTTTAGGTCTTTATAAGTCACTGAAAATTTTCATCTGGCCTGAGCTACCCAATGCATGACCTCCACACTGAGATAGTCCGAACTTTCTGCGGTGTGCTTATAGGAAGTGCTCTTGGCATCTCATGCTAATTTTAAAGTCAGCATGCATATTAAAGAGGAGGCAGCAATAGGTTTGATTTAAAGGGGAAACTTATGGTTCCTCTTCTTCTAGTCTCAGATAACAGGTACTTGAACATCAGGATCTGTTAGCCAGCATCTAGCAAGACATAGGCCTCCTTCTGGTTTTGCTCAGAGTTGATCTGTTCATTAATGAATGTTTTCAGATATATGCCCTATGCCAGGCTAGGCCAGGGGCTGGGAATTTGCAGTAGGTTAATACTAGGTACATTTCCCTGTCAAGAGGCTCACAGTCTAGTTGGGGAGATGGAGAGGAAAACAGTGCAGTGATAGAGGTAAGTATAGGGTGCGGTCGGGTGCAGAGGATGGGCCCTGAACCTGGTCTGAGGGTTCAGGGAAGTCTCCCTGGAAGAGGTGTTCCTTGAGTTGGGTGTTCAGAGACAGGGAGGGATTAGCCAAGGCAAGAGAACTGGGAGCATCCAGATACAAGTTTAGAAAACTCTAAGTTTCCTTTGTCTGGAAGGAGCCTCTGTGAAGGGGCCTGAGAGAAGTGAGGCCTTTGAAGCGGGCAGGGGTCAGATTCTGTCTGTTATACTGTTTTGTTTGATTTTGTCTTGAAGATGAACGGGAGCCAATGATAGCTTTTAATCTGGGAGGGAAATTACCAAATTACACTTTCAAGTCACCCAGACTGGTGACTGCAGGAGGGAGCAAGGTTGGGGCAAGGTGACCAGTTAAAAGGCTGCTGTGTGCGATCTCATGGGAAAGAGAATGATGCTGAAGCTAAGGGATGGGGGTCACAAGATGTTTAGAAGAAAGTCAGAATTTCAGAGCTAGAGGAATGCCAGGAATCCCTTCTTCATTTGACACATGAGGACTTTGAAGCCCAGAGAGTGGGCCTTGAACTTGGGCCATTCTGCTGTTCTGTTCAAGTCCTCACTCTGCCATGAGAAAACCACGTGCCTGCTTTTGGGTCTTTAAACTGGTAATCCATTGCCTTGTATCTTTATTAAATAAAGCTGAAGGTATAGTCACCTCTACGGCAGACCTGTGGTTGCTGGCAAATCATTTTGGTCTTCAGTGAGGGCCTGTCTTATTGGACCCAGATTCTGGTTCAGCCTATCCAGTTAGTCCAGTAGCAATTTTTATTCGTATATAGAAGAGTTTAATTCTAGCTTTTTCTGTGACCTTCTTGACAGGGAATGACAGGGGTAGCTTTCCACCTCCGTTAATACTACTGATGGGGGTAGTATTATTTAATGATTGTTAAAGTTCATAAACACTTATTAAAAGGGATGGATTAAACAGTAATCTACATAATCTTTTATTGTGAGACGTTCATATTTCTAATTTTTCCCTATTACAAACAGAGCTGTGATGAATATCCTTATGCACACGTATTTTGACAGTTATGTGATTATTTTCCTAGGGTAAATTCTGCTGCTCTCATGTCTCATACTCAGCTGCCCTGGGGTGCTGGTGTTCTTGTATCCCGGCCCTTGTTCCTTTTTGTTGAAAATTCTTGGACTTAGCTGAGGCATGTAGTCAAATTTAGTATTTTATATGAGGAATGGTAGGAGGTTCACATCTTCAGATTTGCTCTGTAACCTCTATGTTGTGAGTTACTTATTATACCAGGGAATAGCTCCCTTCATCCCTAACCCCTGCCCCATTTTGCCATAAAAAATGTTACTCTTGAGCCCACTAATCCATTTTGGGAAAACTTATCCTCAGGAAACAACCCAGAAGAAGGAAAAAGCTCTGTGGGTAAGGTGTTTGTTGCTACATGGTATATAATTGCGAAAAGTTGGGAATAAAGGAATAATATTTTACATTTGTTATTTCTTTGGCTTCTTGCATTAAATTTGTGATGAAGGTATTTCACAGATGAGGAAGCTGAGATTAGAGAGATTAAATGACTTGCCTATGAGCTTGATGTGATTGAGAAACTCAAAGCAGGCAGAATTCAAGCCTGGTCTTCTTGATTATAAAGCCTGAACGCTTTCTACTAGATCACATTGACTGCATAGATGCTCAGTAGAGAAATGTGAGATAATCGACAGTGAATCAGTTCAGTAGAATTCAGTGCAGTCATTTCAAATGATAATTGTGTAATTCTGCAATAACAATGTAAGACATTAGGGGAAAGCAGTGGAATATCGAAATTCACTTATAATATACTAGAGACTCAATGCAAGGGAGTTGGCCCTCACAGCTGCAGCAGCTTTCCTTGACCCTTGCAGAAGGTTGTCCGAAGGTCGTCCGGCTGTCTGGTTTAATTAGCATATTACACTTTTATTATAGACTAGAGGCCTGGCTCATGAAATTTGTGTGCAGATACAGTCCCTAGTCCTGGCCTTCGATCAGGGCCATCTTCCCCAGCTGCCCGCAGCTGGCCCTGCCCTCCGCCGCCACCCCCCTGGTTCCCTGTTTGCCATCAGGTGATCGCGCCTGACTGCCAGAGAAACGGACCAAGAGGTGGTTAGTGCACCTCATAGTGACTCATTCAGGGGTCATTCTGGTTGTTCTGCTGTGAGGGTCAATTTGTGTATTACCCTCTTACTATATAAGATTATTATATAGGATAAAAAATGCATAGATAAAAAATTCATGAGTGAAAGCTGAAAAAAATATAACAGAATTGATCTCGTAAGTTGATTTCATTGTGTTCCAAGTATTGTTTGAGGTTCAGTTTTAAAATTTGGTTACTAATAGTAGTAACTTGGTTGCTATAGTACTGATTGTTAATAAATAGATGTTTGCAAAGAACAGTTTTCTTGGTGATTTGAGGACCAGGGAGAGTATTGGAATCAGAAGCTAATTCCAGAGTGTCCTTATTTTCCTCACCTCACTTAGCTGCTACTGGCAAAACCATCATACATGTGGTATTGTTTACCAGAGATGAATTCTGGACAGTAAGGGTCCGTGGTTTTTGTGATGTACAGGTGAGTGGTCTAACACCTTTTGGATCTTTAAAGAGGATAACAGAATTGTTGGTGACCCAAAGATCTGGTTAACGAGGGCTTGAGTGGAAACTGATTCCTTTTAAAAGCCAGCCTTTGTTTCCTGTTTGCTAGTGCCAGGCTCTGCAGGTGCTTTAACCCATTCGGTTGTCACGACACTTCTATGAGGTCATTGATTTTTATCCTCATTTTATAGATGAGCCAACGAAGATGTTAAATAATGTTTCCAAAGTCACATGGCTCATAGGTGGAGGCATTAGGAGTTCAGTTCATTCTGCTGACCCCAGGGCCTTGCTCTTTGCCCAGCTGTTTTGAGTTGAAAGATGACCTGATGGGTGAGCTTCAGCTTTGGAGGCTCGGGCTCTTGTAAGCCATTGACACAGATCGCCAGAGTGAGGTCCCTCCCTTAGACTTCTGTGAAGGAGGGCCTGGTTGGAGTTGCCCTGATTCTTTTTCACATGGTTGATTTTTTTTTTCCGTTGGTGAAGCTTTAGGCTGAGGCAAGGCTGTTGATAGGGAGTGAGAGTGGGAGGAAGCCAGAAGGACTGAGTAGCAGCTCTTTCAAAGTGGGGCCCTGTTCAGCTTCAGAAAGCACCACTTGTGACCATACTGGATGTTTCCCCTTGAAGAGGCTGCACTTCCACACAACACTGGGCTTCTGAAGGTGGGAATGAGGCAAGCACAGCCCTTGCATTAGCTTACTTTTGAGCATTAGAGTTCTGAGTCATATTTGGTGGGTTTTCTATTTTAAGGTATTTATTCCTACTATATGGTAAGCTGTTTTCAGTTTTTCCAGCTCAAGCTTAAAAATTTTTTTTGAACTTGTTCTCATAAAGGGAGAAGGAAAAATGAGAAGACTATTAATATGTTTTAAGTTCTTATGCTGTGCTGGGCATAATACTAAGCAATGAAATTAATTTCTTCTAATCCTTATGATAGCTCTCCGAAATGGACATTATTATAATCCCATTTGTATAGATAAAGGAACGGAGGCAAAGGGGAAAATGAACATGACTAAAGTCATACAGCTAGTAAGGTAGTAAGGATTGCACTTATTTATTAATTTATTCATTCATTTAGCAAATGTTGGTTGAATGCTACCGTGTTCTAGGGACTGTGCTAAAACCTCAGGGCCATAAATAGATAAGGCCCATACCCTCAAGAAGTGGATTATCCTATATAATAAAAGCCTAATACGCAAATTGATGGAACAACTGTTTGGTAGTGGGTGGGGGCTGGTGAACGGGTGGTGCCAGGCCAGTCAAGGCACGTGCCAGCGGGCAGAGGGAGGGGACGGCTATCGGTGGGTGGTGGTGACTGGTGGTGGAAGGGTGATGGAGATATAGGACTGGCTGCTTGCCACTGGTGCCATCCCCGATCTGCCCACCCGTCACCTCCCGCAGAAGGAGGCCAGACTGGCTTAGGCGGGGAGAGGGCCTAAGCCATCAGTCAGACATCCCCTGAGGGCTCCTGGACTGTGAGAGGGTGCAGGCCAGGCTGAGGCTGGGCCCCCGTTCCCCAGTGCACCAATTTTCATTATAGTGTTCATATAATAAGCATAACAAATAATAAATGAGTTAGTAAATAAGGTAAATACAGATTGTGAAGAGTTCTGGCAAGAAGATAAGAATTAGGTGTTAGAGCATGACTTGGTGGAGGTGGTAGCGATAGGGACCACTTTAGATTGGATAGTTAGTAAGGGCCCTTCTGAATTGTTGACATTTGAGTTGAGGTGGAAAGGATGAGACTGAGCCACCCTGGCAGGTGCTGCGGAAGAGTGGGACTGAGCTTAGAAAGGAGGCCAGTGAGGCTGGAACACTGAGCAAGGAGAGGATGTATACAATGAGACTAGAGAGACTGGCGGGAGCCAGGTCATACAGCACTTTGTGGCCATGGCAGGGAGTTCTTATCTGAAAGTGGAGAAAAACACAGTGGAGTGATGTGAACCAGGTCTGTCTGACTCTGATGCCTTCTTGCATTGCACTTCTTTAAGAAATTCTTAAATGTGTTTGTTCACTCATTCAGCCATTGGGTATTTAGTAAAACCGTCTCTTATGTTTTACATTAGAATGCACACGAACATACGGTTCCTGATGTCTTAGAGATGGTTTGGGTAGAAAGCAAATAACCATCTCCTACAGTGCACTGTGATAACTGTTAAGACGAAGAAGGTGGAGGGTGTATGGAACTATTTAGAAGGGTTCCCAGTTCAGCCTGGTGGGGGTGGTCAGAGAAAAGTTGATGAGGGAAGTGCAGAGAACTAGACTGGCATTGCTGTTGAATAGATAGTGCCTGTATGTCTTCTGGGCCAGGCTGGCATTGGCAGTGAGCTTCTGGGGCTTATTTACCTTTCTCCTATTTTTTAAGAAAATGTCTTTACCTATGAATAGGACAAATATTTTTTCAAGTGGTGTTAAGAATTTTAGCAGTGTGTACAATGTGGGCATTCTGAGCAAGCTCCATAAATATTTTATTGGTAGCTGAGTAACAGAATAAGGTTTCTCTTTATAGGATGCAGCTGGCAGGGTAGACTTTTTGTTTGAATGTTTTATGGGCTGTTTTCTTACAACATTTAAAAGAAGGCTTTAATGAACCCACCAATTGTTTCTTGTGCTGTTCTTGTTAGCCACAAAATTGTTAACAAGGGGGCCACGGGCAGACAGCTTGAAAATATAATACAGAGTATGCTTATCATTTTCTTTTATCCAGTCATTAAAGTATGTTTATTAAAAAATATTATATACAATTACCAATTGTTTTTTAAAGTGCTGAAAAAAATCTGAGTGATTAGGCATTCTAGTACAGCTATTAATATTCTGCTATATTTCTTTTCTTATTTTAAATTAAACTTATTGAGATATAATGTACATAAAACTTACCAATTTTGAGTTTTGGATGAGTTTTAGATGAAAGTTAGATGTGCTGGATGAGTATACTCTCTTGTAACCTCTATCATAATGAAGCTATAATATGTAAATGTATGTAGTTATAATTTTTTAATATGTGTATACCCTTCTAGGTTCATGTGACCATCACCACAATGAGAATATAGAATTAGTTCCATGATGCTCACATGCCTCTTTGTGGTCAGACCTTCTCTTTACCCCAAACTTTTGGCAGCTATTATGTTCTGTCCTTCGTCCCTATAATTTTGCTTTTTCCAGATGTCACATAAATGGAATCGTACAGTTTGTAATCTTTTGAGGCTAGCTTCTTTTCCTCAGTTTAATGTCTTTGAAATATATTCATGTTGTGTGTATCACAGTAGCCAAGTATCATTCCATCATATGGATGCATACTATTTAGTCTTTTACTCTTTGGAGGGCATTTGGATTCTTTCTGTGCTTTGGTGATTATTGATGAAGCTACAGTAAACATCCACATACAGGTTTGTGTGAACATAGGTTCTCATTTCTTTAGGGTAAATATCTTGGAATGGAATTGCTGAGTCATGTGACGAGTATAGTTTTACAAACTGTATATCCAGATGTGTTGTGCCATTTTGCATTCTCATCAGCAGAGTATGAGAACCCCATTTGCTTCACATACTCATCAGCATTTGATATCAATTATAACTTTATTTTTAGCTAGGCTAGTAGGTGCATAGTAGTTTTAATCTGCATTTTCCTAATGGCTAAAATTGGGTTGTTTGCTTACAGTTACATTTTGTGAGTTTTTTATATTCTGGCTACAGTTTCGATGTTGAATATGTGATTTGTAAATATTTCCCCTAATGTGTAGGTTGTCTTTCATTCTTTTTTTGAGAGAAAAAGTTTTAAATTTTGATGAAGCCTAATTTATTGATTAAACTTTTTTTGATGGATGATGCCTTCACTGTTATATCTAATAATTCTACTGAGCCCTAGGTTTCAAAGATTTGCCCCTATGTATTCTTCTAAAAATTATATAATTTTACCTTGCCTTTTTTGTCATAGATTAATTGACCATATAAGTGTGAGTTTGTTTCTGGGCTCTCTGTTCCGTTAATCTATGTGTCTGTTTTGACTACTATTGCTCTATAGTATAGTTTGAAATCAGGGAGCATAATACCTCCAACTTGGTAATTCTTTCTCAAGATTGCTTTGTCTATTAACAATTGTTTGTGATAAATTTTAGGATTCTTTGTTCTGTCAAAAATGCCATTGACATTTTGATAGGGATTGCATTGAATCTGTAGATTGCTTTGGGTACTGTGGACATTTTAATGATATTAATTCTTCGAATCCATAAGCATGGTATAGCCTTCCGTTTACTTGAGTCTTGTTCAGTTTCTTTCATCAGTGTCTTATAGTTTTCAGAGTACAAGTCTTTTACCTCCTTGGTTAAATTTATTTCTAGATATTTTATTCTTTTTGATGCGATTGTAAATGGGGTTGTTTTCTTAATTTCTGTTGGTTCATTATTTGTGTATAGAAACACAACGTATTTTTGAATATTAATTTTGTGTCCTGCAACTTGACTGAATTCATTTATTAGTTCTAATAATTTTTTGGTGGATTCCTTTCTTCTCATTCATTAGAGCAGTGGTTCTCAACCTTCTGGCCCTTTAAATACAGTTCCTCATGTTGTGACCCAACCATAAAATTATTTTTGTTGCTACTTCATAATTGTAATATTGCTACTGTTATGAATCATAATGTAAATATTTGATATGCAGGATGGTCTTAGGCGACCCCTGTGAAGTGGTTGCGACCCACAGGTTGAGAACTGCTGCTTTAGAGGGTTAGTTGCAGATATCTTGATAGCACCCTTAAGGACTTCAGCATGTATTTCTTACTTAGGCCATTCTCTTATAAAATTACACTATTATCTAATAAAAGTTGTTATTCATATTTCCTCAGTTATCTTCACATAGCTCTATCTTTTGAGATCAAGATTCACTGTATGATTTCATTGTACGTGGTTGTCATGCCTCTGTTACTTCCATTTATTTATTTACTTTTATTTATTAAATTTATTGGGGTGATATTGGTCAATGTGAACATGCAGGTTTCAGGGGTAGGTTTCTATGTTACAAGGTCTATATATTGCACTATCTACCTACTTTTTAAAAAAATGTATTTTTATTGATTTCAGAGAGAAAGGGAGAGGGAGAGAGAGAGAGAAATGTTAATGATGAGAGAGAACTACTTATCAGCTGCCATCTGCATACCCCCACAGGATCAAGCCTGCAGCCTGGGCACATGCCTTGACGGAATCAAACTGTGACCTCCTGGTTCATAGGTTGATGCTCAACCACAGAGCCACACCTGCCGGGCCTACTTCATTTATTTGAAAGAGTTCCGTAACCATTTTTTACTTAAGATTGTCATTAAGATTTTTTTAAAGTTTTATTTTATTGTTTAAAGTATTACATATAGTATTGCATATGTCTCCTTTTCCTAAACTAACCCCTCCTCCCCACTGCACATGCCCTCACCCCTTAGTGTCTGTGTCCATTGGTTATGCTTACATGCATGCAGACAAGTCCTTTGGTTGATTTCTTACCCTATCTTCCTCCCCTGCCTTCCCACTGAAGTTTGACAGTTTGTTTGATGCTTTTTTGTCTCTGTGTCTATTTTTGTTCATCAGTTTATAATGTTCATTATATTCCACAAATGTCATTAAGATTTTTGAAGAGTCCAGGCCTGTTGTTTTGCAGAAAGTCCTTGAATTTGAATGTGTCTGATCAACAACTTTTGATTAGATTTAGGGCAGAAGTATTTTAAGTGAAAATGCTTCCTTTCAGTGATTTATTTCAGGAGGCAGGAGATGTCAGTTTGTCTTAGCAGGGTGATTTTAACTATAGTTGGCCCTCCATATTTATGTGTTTTGCATCTGGATTCAACCAACTAAAAATACTTTGGTTGAAAATATTTTTTAAAATATAGGTTATTTTCAAATACTATACCATTTTATATAAAGGGTGAGAGCATCTACTGATTTGGGTTTCCTTGGGAGTTTCTGAAACCCATCCTCTGTGGATACTGAGGGACAACTGTATGTGCTCTTTTAAAAAACTAGTTTTTATTGATTTGAAAGAGAGAGGAAGAGAGAAGGAGAGAGAACGAAGCATTGATTGGCTGCCTCATACACGTACCTGAATTCATTTGGACCTCGGATCGAGCCCCCAACCTGGGCATGTGCCCCGACCGGGAATTGAACCAGTAACCCTTTGGTGCACCAGATGATGTTTAACCAACGGAGCCACACTGGCCAGGGCTGTATATGCTCTTGATTAATGTGGTGTCTGATAGGTTTCTTAATTCTGAATGTACTTTTTCCTTTTGTAATTAATAAGCCATTTGTGGGGTGATATCTTGAGACCATGTGAATGAATATCATGCTGTCCAGTGATCTTTCATCTAAATTTTTTAGCATTAATGATTCTCACCTGAGTCAATTATTACTATAGTGGTTGTGTAATGGTGATTTTCTGTTCCTATTATTCTACATTTATTAACTGGATTTATATTGTAAATAACAGATTCCTCTCTCCTTTTCCTTTCTTTATTTACTTATTGTCAGTGTGAAATCTTGAATTATTTCTTTACTTGGTCATTATTTATTCTGATGCTCAGATTGTCCTAAATTTGGTTAGAGGGAACCACTTAGTTCTGGTTGGTACAATTATAGCAAAGGTAAGCTTTCTCTAGTATGTAACATTTGAATCCATTTGTAGCCGTGGGAGCTCTGAGAATTAATGGAGGTAACATCCCTTTGACCTTATTTTGATAACCCATCTGTGCTTATTTTCCAGCAAATCACTGAATTGAAGAAAGAAAACTTTAACCTTAAGCTTCGCATCTATTTCCTTGAAGAACGAATGCAACAAGAATTTCATGGCCCCACAGAACACATCTATAAAACTGTGAGTGTCCTACTTCTCGCTGCCATCCCTGGTGTCTTTCCTCAAAGTCCTCCAAGCAGAAATTTGATTAATATTTATGCTCAGAGTTAGCATGAGTAGATGGAGCTGCCTTCATTTAGTTTGAATTATGAGGAGCATAAAGATAACAGGATGACCTTAATATTAAGTAAAGAGATACAAGATTAATTTTAAAGGAGTCTTTTTCTCTTCCTAAAATTGGACTTCTGATTTTCTATATCTCAATTGCCTTTTAAAATTTATTTATAATTTAGACCAAGAAGTGAAATGATAGAATGTCTGTGGAATTGCATCTTATTGTTATCAACTAATTTGTCTAACTGTAGGCAAGTCACTTCAGCTCTCTGAGCTAGGTACAGAGGTGAGTGATAATCACTGTGTCACAGGGTTATTAGTGTGGATTAAAATGAGGGGACAGATGAAAAGCCCCAGCATGCAGTCAGTGCCGGCAGTTACCATCATTGTCTCATGGAGGCTTCCATGGGCAGCTGAGAGTTAGGATTGTCAGTGTTTCTTGATGGGACTCTTCTGTGTGTTTTATGTGCTTGCTTATAACTAACTGTCAGAAAAAAACGTCAGTTTCCATCTGAAGTCTTGGCCTGGAGGCCTCTGCCTGAAAACAGACCTTGGTTCTGAAAGTTGAAAAAGAACTTGGCTTTCTTGAAAAGGCATGAGTACAAACAATATTTCAGTGCCTGTTTCTTTGCTTTCTCCAGTAGATTAGCCCTTGGCCTGGGAATTATTCCATTTTTTCTCTTCTGAAGTTTGCACCAGAGGAAACTTTTGAAGGAGGAAAAGGAACTTCGCTTGAGTTTCAGTGGATGAACTTAAATGGGCTTGTCTTGAAGAGGGATTGTACTGTACTTCTGAGGCTTTTTAAGAACTGAAAAGCTCCCTTGTCCCTTAGGACACAATGTTTTTCCTTCATTGTGGGGGTGGAAAGACAATGAGGGTGTCCCTTTTTCTGGAAGGAAGTGGTGATGCAATCAAAATGTTAAAGACAAACCAGGAGCCTAAAACATTTCATACTTAAGTATGGTTATCATCTGTCTCAGAACGTCTAGGGTGATAAACCAAACCATGCTAATTGCCTTCGTTAGGTCAGGCACTGTCCTGGGCCTTTGCACATCTTCACCTTATTTTAATGCTTCAGACAGCCCTTGGCAGTGGGGATTATCCTCATGTACAGGAGAGGACACTGAAGCTCAGGGAAGATCAGTGACTTGTTTGATGTCATAGCTACTATGTGCGATGGGTTTGAACCCAGGTCTGCCTACCTTATTGCACCACGCTCTTTCAGCTGTTCTTTTCCATTGTCTGCTTAGATGATCTGATGTTATTGCACTTTTATTGCAACTTAAGTTTTTATGTAGGTGTACATGGTTCAAAATTAAAAAAGCATAAAAGGGATACACTGCAAGATTTTCTTCTACCCTGTCTCCTAGTCCCCTAGGTCTAACCAATGGTCTTATTTCCTCAGGCAAAGAGATTTTATGTCTGTAAAAGCAAGTGTATGTGTGTGTGTATAAACCCCCTTTTATATAAATGCAAGCATGTTCTGTTCTGTATCTTACATTTTTCCTTCACAATATCAAAGATATTTTTTCTTAACAGTGGCTTAAGAACCTCTGTGTTCTTTAAAAAATTTTCAATCCTCACCTGAGGACACATTTTCCATTGAATCTAGAGAAAGGAACAGGGAGGGAGGGAGGGAAAGAGAGAGAAAGAGAGAGAGAGAGAAAGAGAGAGAGAGAGAGAGAGACATTAATGTGAGAGAGAAACATCATACAGTTGTCTCCCATATGAATCTTCACTGGAGATCGACCCACAACCTAGGCATGTGTCCTGACTAGGAATTGAAGCTGCAAAACTTTAGTGTACAGGATGATGTTCCACCTGACCTGGCTATTCTTTTTTTATAATGATACTAGAGGCCTGGTGCACGAAATTTGTGCACTGGGCGGCAGGGTGGGGGGGTGTTCCTTAGCCTGGCCTGTGGTCTCTTGCAGTCTGGGAGCCCTCAGAGGATGTCTGACTGCCACAGAGGTAGGAGAGGCTCCTGCCACTGCCCCTGCGCTTGCCAGCCATGAGCTTGGGTTCTGGCTGAGCAGTGCTCCCCCTGTGGGAGTGCACTGACCACTGGAGAGCAGCTCCTGTGTTGAGTGTCTGCCCCCTGGTGGTTAGTGTGCGTCATAGCGACTGGTCGTTCCTCCGTAGGCTGAAAATAGTTCTCCAACATCTTCCAACGGATCCCGAATTACGAGAGGGCGCTAGTCAGGCCGAGGGACCCCACCAGAGCATGATCAGGACCTGGGAGGGACATGGGAAGTTGGCCAGCCAGGGAGGGACTGCGGGAAGGCTCTAGGACGTGTCTGGCCCATCTTGCTCAGTCCTGATTGGCTGGACTCCAGCAGCAAGCTAACCTACTGGTCAGAGCGTTTGCCCCCTGGTGGTCAGTGCACATCATATCAACTGGTTGACAGGTTGACTGTCTGTCCCCTGGTGGTCAGTGCACATCATAGCGAGCAGTTGAGTAGCCTTAGCATATCATTAGTATATTACATTTTGATTGGTTGAATGGCCGACTGGACACTTAGCATATTAAGCTTTTATTATATAGGATTTCATTTTATGCCGATAAGGTATCTTGATTTTTGGTTTAGAAATAATGATTATCATGTATATAAGTTAAGGTGTTGAGCTTGTGAAAAATAATCTAGTGGACACATTAGCTCTCTGTTCTTTTAAATTTGCTAGGCTGGAGTGCCATTGGTTCATCAATAAGTATAGCACTCAGAATCTGTGATATCAGCTCTTACACAGTTCTCTGCCTTTCTGAGACCTGGCAAGGAGTCCTCAGTTGAAGAGTATTTCTGTTTTTTTCACAAAACCACAGTTGAAAACATTGTGCACTGTCACTCAGTGTCCTTTATCAAAGATCACTTTCTTCTGGAAGAAGTTCCGCTGCATGGATGACTTCTTTAGTTCCTGTCGTTTGGCATTGAAGACAATACATTCTGAGCCTTGTCTTTAGGCTGCTCTCATTTGTTAGCTTACTTAGTCCTAAAATTTCCCATGTCAGGTGGCTTATTGATTTTCATTTGCCACATGGGGAACTGAGAGGAGAAGCCTTACATCTTCACATCCTGGGCTTGTGCTTCTGCAGACAGTTATAGGCTCACACTTCCAAGTTTCTGTTTGACGTTAGCATGAAGGCAGGCTGTGTCTGCCTTGTATACAGGACCCTCAGTGCTTAACCCAGCGCTTGGCCCATCACAGGGACTGGTGAATGTCTATGAAGTGAAGGAATGAATACATGAGCATTTACTGACTACTACAGTTTCCTCTTGGTGAAGAGTGGAGTCAGAATTTGAACCCATGTCCTTCTGGTCTCAAGCCCATGACCTTTCCTTTCTGACTTCTTAACCTGAGTATCTCCTACAGCTATTTGGCTGAAAAGAGGGAAGCATGTCCTCTGAAATTATAAATTTTATGTTTTTAAAAAATATTTTTACTAATTTTAGGCAGAGGAAGGGAGAAGGAGAGAGAGAAACGTCGACAATGAGAGAATCATTGATCAGCTGCCTCCTGCATAACACCTGCTGGGGACTGAGTCTACAACCCGGGCATGTGCCTCTACTGTGGACTGAACCGGTGACCTCTTGGTTCATGGGTTGACATTCAACACTGAGCCACACCAGTTGCCCTGGATGTGTTACTTTTTAAAAAAATATATATTTTATTGATTTTTTTACAGAGAGGAAGGGAGAGGCATAGAGAATTAGAAACATCGATGAGAGAGAAACACTGATCAGCTGCCTCCTGCACACCTCCTACTGGGGATGTGCCCGCAACCAAGGTACATGCCCTTGACTGGAATCAAACCTGGGACCTTTCAGTCCGCAGGCTGACACTGAGCTAAACCAGTTAGGGCTGGATGTGTTAATTTTATTTAAAATGATGAACATGTTTTGTGGAGTAGAATGTAAAATTGGCACGAGTTATCTAAATAAAACAGAAGCAAAATTTCAAAGGAAGCCTAGATTTATAGCAGTTCTCTGCAAACTGTGCACCCACATCCCTGTCTCTACTATGTGAATTCACCTAATACTCTGAGATACATTTGTGGACTGGTTTGTGAAGGCATCCACTGCCCCAACTGTCTCACGTTGTGATCCACTTGCCAAAGACTCTGTCTTTGGATTCTCATGTGAATGATGAGTCCAAAGCCATGTGTGACGGGTCCCTTCCTTCTAGTCAATTAAGAGGAAGGTGGTTGGTTGGAGAACATTGTGGTGTCCCTTACTGACAGCTTGCCCTGTGTGGTTGTGGCTCTTTTGTAAGTGAATACTCTGAAATCTTAGATTGAAAGGAGATAGGCAATGACGAGTTCCCATTTATCCAGCCACATGTTTTATTTTTTTTAAGCTGTAAAATGTTTCCACTTCTACAACCAGGACATGCATGATGGTAAACAACCAGAAGTAATTGCCTTAGAATGGTAAAGGCAAAGTGCGAAATTGCTTATAAATTTGCTTGGTGGAGGGCAAACAATTTTTAAATCGGCCTCTCTTGTATGACATTTATGCCTCAATGTTTGAATGCTCTGGCTGTTAGAAGCTTGGAAAATTTACATAATTGTTCCAAGTCCTGAGAAATCTGGGGCTTTCTTTTGAGACCACCAGTGTTTAATAATTCCCCTTTCCCAGTGCCCTGAGGCTAATGAGATTTTGAATCTATTGGTTGCCTATTATGAGCAAGGCGTAGTCAGTCCACGCTGAAAGCCGTTTCCCATGGTAGACATTCTTTCTTCCTCTGTTTTAATACTGTTTTCTTTCCTCCCCCTCCCCTAATCTCATCTGAAAGAATATTGAGCTCAAGGTGGAAGTAGAGAGTCTGAAGCGTGAGCTCCAAGAGAGAGAGCAGCTGCTCATCAAAGCCTCGTGAGTACCTGTCGTCCTGTCATAAGCTTGCGGGTAGCCCAGGGGTTCTGATGATGGTGGCTAAGTGGGTCAGTGAAATAGAACCTTGTGCTTTCTAAGCCACTTGTTCTCCAGCTGGGCTCTGAGGAGGTTTCATTTTTATTTAATTACAAGTGGCCCGGTGCACGAAAGGGATGGGGTCTAAACTGGCAGTCGGACATCCCTCTCGCAATCCCGGACTGCTGGCTCCTAACCACTCACCCACCTGCCAGCCTGCTCACCCCCAACTGCGCCCCCTGCCATCCTGCTTGCCCCCAACTGTTCCCCCCTGCTGGTCTGATTGCCCCTAACTGCCTCTGCCATGCCACTATGGCTTTTTTCAGAAGGACATATGGAAGGTCTCCCAACCTAATTAGCATATTACCCTTTTATTAGTATAGATTTTTCAACAAAATTAAAATTTATAGAAAAATGAGCAGATCTTGTGTATATAGCAGAATGAATTTTCACTAAGCAGACACACCTGTGGGGCCACCATTCTGATCAGAAACCAGCACATGACTAGCCCCCAAGAAGTCCCCTTTGTGCTCTGGGAACTTACCCTTCTGCCACAAAGATGCCCACTTTGCTGACCAGTAGTATCACCTTTAGTTCTGCCCCTTTTGAACTTTTTAGGAATGGAATCATTGTACTATGTATGCACCCTTATATGTCTGGTCCCTTTCCTCAGCATTATATATATGAGATCCATCCAGATCTTAAGGTGTATCATTAACTCATTCATTTCTGTAAAAACCCTAGAGCAGCGATTCTCAACCTGTGGGTTGCCTTTGGCGGTTGAATGACCCTTTCACCGGGGTCGCCTAAGACCATCCTGCATATCAGATATTTACATTACGATTCATAACAGTAGCAACATTACAGTTATGACATAGCAATGAAAATAATTTTATGGTTGGGTCACAACATGAGGAACTGTATTTAAAGGGCCACTGCCCTAGAGGCTTAAAGGGATTCTGAGGGCCCTTGCTTAACCTTGCATGTGTAGTATTTTCTGAGGGAATGAATGAATGAATAAATGAAGAAACCAAGTTAACACATTTTTTAATTTTTATTTATTTATTTAAAAAAATATATTTTATTGATTTTTCACAGAGATGAAGAGAGAGGGATAGAGAGTTAGAAACATTGATGGGAGAGAAACATCGATCAGCTGCCTCCTGCACACTCCCCACTGGGGATATGCCTGCAACCAAGGTACATTCCCTTGACTGGAATCGAACCTGGGACCCTTGAGTCTGCAGGCCGATGCTTTATCCACTGAGCCAAACCAGTTAGGGCAACATTTTTTCATTTTTTAATTTTTGTTGTAGTTTTTTAGAGGCACATCACTCACCCTTCTCTAGGCAGGGAGTACAATCAACTTTACCAAGTTTAGACGTCAGTAGTAGAATTCGGTTTGTTTTATACTCAGTGCCCTGCCTGCTGCAGGTCTTGGCTAGGACTTGTTTTTAGTTAAGCATGTACACATGGAAGTCCAGACTCACCAAGGCTATGCATACTCCTCATAACAGCATGCAGGGCAGAGTGCTTTGTATGCAAAGATTCTCCAAACTGCCCAAACTAGTGCTTATGGCCCTTTGGTCTGATCTTATTTATCAATTTATTCAAAAGATATTTATTAAGCAGCTGTTCTGTGCTGCACTGGCCTCATCTCCTGGGAATGCAGTGGTGAGCCAAACAGACATATGGGGCTTACATCCTAGTGTGACTGATGGGGAACAAATACTTCAATAAAAAATGTATCAATGCAAACTGGTAGAAGTGAAAAATAAAGTGAGCTGTGAGAACTTATAGCAGCTAGAGTAGATACCTACGTATATGTCTATGAGAGGCCTGGTGCACGGATTCATGCACCAGTGGGCTCCCTCGGCCTGGCATGCAGGCATCGGGCTGAAACCAGCAGTCCGACATTCCCCGAGGGATCCTGGACTACAAGAGGGCACTGTGCAAAGTTGCTGTCACTCGGCAGCTTCTCCATTGAGCGTCTGTCCCCTGGTGGTCAGTGTGCATCATAGCTACGGGCCAGTTGGCCGGCCACTTAGGCTTTTATATATATAGATAGATAGATAGCAGGGAAGAAATCCTGAGTAAGTAGCATTTGTGATTAGGTCTGAGGGGTCAGGAGGAATTAACCAGGTGAAAGGGTGGTGAAAAGTGTTTAAGAGGAAAGAAATGTGCAGGTCTGAGGAAATGGAAGCCTCGGTGGCTCAGCCTCATCTTGCAGAGTCTGGAGGCCTGATTAGAGATTTTGGTCTTTATCCTAAGATCATAGAGAAAACAGTCATGGGTTTTAAGCAACTGATACAATCAGAGTTCTGTTTTCTAAGAGGTTGCTCTGATGCTGAGTGGGAAATGTTTGGTAGAGGGAAAAGGAGTGGAAGAGTGAGAAGGCTAGTCCAATAGTGTAGGTGACAGATTAGTGACAGAGGTAGATGGTGGACTGGAAAGACATTTAGGAAGCAAAATGAATAGGACTTGGTGGATGGGAAGGGAGCTGGCAAGGATAGGTTAGGGATCAGATCACAAGCTCTGTTTAAGAATGCTCACAGTGACTTAGCTGCTCTAGCTTTCTCTCTCCTAACTTTTTAAAAGAATATATATTTTATTGATTTTTTACAGAGAGGAAGGGAGAGGGACAGAGAGTTAGAAACATCAACAGGAGAGAAACATCAATCAGCTGCCTCTTGCACACCCCCGACTGGGGATGTGCCTGCAACCCAGGTACATGCCTTTGACCGGAATCGAACCCGGGACCTTTCAGTCCCTAGGCCGACGCTCCACTGAGCCAAACCAGTTAGTGCTCTCTCCACCAACTTTTAATCCCAAACACAGTTCACAGATACTAGAAAGGTTCCTCTTCCTGCTACTCTACCGTTGCCCTGGCCGACCTCTCCCTGCCCAGTCCTCCCAACCCCACTGTCTTTCCTGTTGTCCACTCTTAATACAGGCTTCTGTGAATCCCATGTGGCTGGCCCACAGCTGTCTCTCCACAAAGTTCTTGGGCACATAATGACAATCATATATGTATATAGCACTTTCCAGTGTATAAAACACTTTCACATCTATTTGCATTCCATCGTTGTCCTGAGAGTTCATCAGATCTTGAGGAAAGCCTCATGTGAGAGAGGAGAGAATTTCAGCTTGGAGAAGGGAAGGGCTATGACTAAAATCCCTCAGCCAGAAAGATCAGAGCTGGCCTAGAACTCAAATTTGTGACTTCTGGTCCAGCACGAGGTTTCAGATTGTTTTTAATTTTCATGTGTGTTTCTCATTTCTTCAACAGGACTCTACATCTAAGCCAAGGGCTCTTCCTTAGTGGAATATGGGGCAGTGGAAAGGGTGGGCTCTACCAATAGGTAGGACTGTGGTCTCCAAGCCTTGGCTTCTCAGTTGTTCCTACATCCTAGGGTTTTGTGCAGATGACCTGCGATAGGATACGCACACCGTCTACCACAGACCTGCTCAGTGGGCCTTTCCCTTGACCTCTAGCTGCCTGGCACTTGGCAGTGTGTGTGTGACACAACCTTGTTGATGGAAAAATAGCTTTTTATTAATGCCCTCAACTCCCATTTTGAGTTTTATGGTGTTTTTATTGGGGGTTGGGGAGGGGGAGGAGATATGGGAAAAGCCCCTGTTTTTCTCCAAAGAACTATAATTAGAACAGAAAGAATCAAGAGGAAATGTTGATGGTTAACAAGAGTAGCGAGGGTGTGTTTATAGAAGTTCTCTTTTGTTTTGGATGGAAGGCTGGATTAGACCACTTTCCTCAGCCTTTCCTCTCCTTAGGTCTTGCTCTCTGTCTTGTCTGTTGGCCCAAATTCTATAAGGAAGGAAAGGGTAGAGGGAGGGGACTAACATTTATTGAGATCTTTAGCCCCTAACCCTGTGCCTGGCACTTGACATGCGTTACTGCATCTGACTTTACAGCAGTTCTGTGAGGCAGCCAGTATTCCCATTTGAGCGAAGAGGAAACAGGGCTCAGGGGAGTGAGGGAACTTGCCCAAGTTGACAAGAGAGCTGGGGCTGATCTGGCTCTGGAGCCCACTCTGCCTCGCTGTGAAGTAAACATATATGTTCGCTGATTTTCCATTGTTCTGTTTTTCAGTTACCATAAGGGGACATTAAAACCAAAAGCAGACATATTGACAGGAGTGAATTTTATCTCTGTAGCTTTAAAACACAAACAAAAATAATAATTCCATTAGTAGAGGAAAATTGCACCATACTGCTGAGTATAAATTTTATTGCTACAGTAACTGTAAACTACAAAGATGATAAATGAAAAGTTGGAACATTTATTATTTCGTGTATATTTTATTAGTATAACTAAAATGCAAACAAACGGAATAATGCCATTACTTGTTAAAAATTGTAGCCAGCCTTTTGACAATGTGTGTGATGCTGACTGTAAAACAGCAAGGTTTGATCTGGGCGGACAGGAGGGAGCCAGTATATTTGTACCCGCTGGGTGGAGTGGAGGGTGGGGAAGGGGTAATGGAGCCATTTGCTAGAGGAGGCTTTATGAAGCCCAAGGGCTAAAACATTTGTGATGGTTCGATGAAATTGAGGACTAGAAAATTCTGTATCCAAGGCTCAGGAAGGAAAAGCTTCTTTTCTAGAATTCTTTTTTTAAAATTATTCTTTTTTAAAAAAAATATCTTTATTGATTTCAGAGAGAAGGGAGAGGGAAAGAGAGATAGAAACATCAATGATGAGAGAGAATCGTTGATTGACTGCCTCTTGCACGGCCCCTAATTGGGATCAAGCCCGCAACCGAGGTATGTGCCCGTGACCGGACTCAAACCTGGGGCCCTTCAGTCCGGAGGCTGACGCTCTCTCCACTGAGCCAAATCAACTAGGGCATTTAAAAAAAATTATTCTTGAAACTATTAACAACTGTCCCCCATTTCCTCCCCTTTAGTTTAGAATTATTGCAGCCATATAGAATGCTCTCTTGAGAAGTGGCAGAAATGGTTGTGAGGCATGTGAACTCCTGACAGTACTAGTCAAGAAGTGAGCTGAGGGACTGGGCTCAGGACGCTTAGTGGCATTAATCAGGAAGTGGCAGCTTTGGCCTTAGTTCGGGCCAGCGGATGATCTGTTCTCAGCTGTGACACCAGTGGAGGGTAGAATGAGGCTGCTTAGCATCTTAGCAGAGGCAGTGTTGTGGTGGCCGTGGGGACCACAGGCTGTCCTGCAGCACTCAGATCAGAGAGAAAAGAGTCCCATGCTTTGGCCACTGCATGTGCTAGCACATTAATTCTAAGAGGGCATCACCTCATTTTTCAAATGAGGAAACTGAGGTGAAAGAGGTAATTTACCCAGAGTCACACTGAGAGCATAATAGAGTACAAATTTGGAAGCAGATGTATTCTACTCATATCCCATGTTCTTTCTTCCCAATTGTCCACATTGAATTCCATTACAATGATATCATGACACTGGGGCTTTGTGAAGGCTCATTGGTGAAAGGAAACAAGATATGAATAAAAACCTTTATTTGCAGGCAGTTCATGTCTGAGGCTTGGACAGCAAGTATGGCCCTCTTGACTTTCCATTGTTCTCAGTCAAAAATTCACATGGCCTGTGCATGTGCATGTCTCATCACATGGCTCTTGGTCGGAAAAGTCTTACCCCTAACACAGGGGTTGGGAGGCTGGTGGTGAATAGATTTGTCCTGTTGCAGTTTTCTGAGAAACCAGCTTTAGGTGGAGCCATTTCCTTATATTATTCTGCCTTCTGGAAACCCACAATCATCTTATTAACCCAATAGAACTGCTCTGAGTACAGGTCTCACAAATTCATATCCGACACTGTTTTTCTTCTGGGGAAAGCAGAGAAAAGGCGTCAGTGGTTGTGGTCCTTTGTCTGATTTCAGTGTGCCATCCCCACCACTGCCTGTCAGGCGGATAGAATGTTTATTCTGTGGTTCCACAATGATGTGAAGTCTGCATTTCATGTTAGAGTAACACAGAGTGGGCAGCTTGCGTGCTCTCTTCTCTTCATGCCCTAAGTAGTAGCTAGTGCTCACACATACAGTGTGCTGTATTTAAAATGCTTTCCCTCCAAGCCCCAGCCAGGTAGCTCAGTTGGTTAGAGCATCGTCCCAATATGCCAAGTTTGTGGGTTCAGTTCCGATTGGGGCACATGCAAAAATCAACCCGTGAATCAATAAATAAACGGAACAACAAATTGATGTTCCTCTCTGTGTCTCTCTCTCTCTCTAAAAAATTAATAAGTAAAATTTAAAAACAAAATAAAATGCTTCCCCTCCTGCTGAAGCATACCAACCTTCCTCCCTCAGATTCATTTTGTTACATACTTTCTGTGTACACTGATTTGTCAAGCCAGCTCTCCACCTTTCCTGCCACTGGTGGAGGTGTGCTGTGTTGGAAGTTTCCTGGAGGGAAACTTGGCAGTAGCTGTCAAAAAAGTCTTAAAAGGGTACTTACACTTTGACCCCATAATTTTTTTTCTAGGAATTGACCCTAAGGAAATCACTGAATAGTTTACATACAAGGATGTTTTTTCATCACAACATTGCTTATACTAGTAATAATAAACAATAACACTGATATTTGTTGAATACTTTGTTGAGTACTTTGGCCACTGTTTTCAGAGCTTTGTAAGTGTTATCGGACAAATATATAAAATCAGAAGCAATCTAAATGTTTTAAAAATAAGGGTTGATTTAATATAGTACATTTCGTATAGCAGATTATTATGTAGCCTTTAAAAATGATGATACACATTTGTATTTATCGACACAAGGTGTTTATAGTGTGTTAAGCAATAAAATCATGGTGAGATATAGATGATGCTTTGTTTTTAAATAATATGTATTTTTATTGACTCATAATTGACATTTAACATTGTGCAAGTTTAAGGGGTACAACATGTTGATTTGACACATTTATATATTGTATAGTCAGTGTTTTTGAGTTACAAATATTAATTAAAATAACAAAGAAGCTCAGCACAGGCCCATGGGGGGATATGTTGTTTCGTGGGGTGATTAAAATCACTATCTGTCACTCTTATTTGCCCCATTTTGCAGCAAAGCAGTTGAGAGCCTCGCTGAAGGGAGCAGCTCAGAAGTTCGGCGGGTGAAAGAGGATGCTCAGAAGAAGGTGCAGCAGGTCGAAGATCTCCTGACCAAAAGGATAGTCCTTTTGGAAGAGGTAAGTCTGGAGACCTTGTGGAGAATGTGCTTCTTTCAGTGGGTCAATAACGGAGTGGGCACAATTGTTTTCTTCCCTCATAAACTTCCGCAGACACGGGAGCCATCCTCATCGAATGTCTCCGGGGTTCCAGCCCCATCAGAGACGCTCAGCATAAAGAATTTATACCCTTTCACCCAGCAAACTGGCCACTGCTTTATTCCTATACATGAGGACACTGAGATATGGAGAGAAATACTAACCCGGGTTCAACCCTGCATTTAAATGTAGACGGCTGTCTCTGAACTCCATATTCTTGCTACACCACTCTTCTTATTGCCTAGTTTAGGGCCTTTATTTCACTGAGGCGGAAACTGAGGTCCAGAGAAGGAGGCCACTCACCCAGCATTAGCCTAGCCTGGAACCAGATTTTCTGACCTGTAGGCCATTGTGTGTCCATGCAGCCCCGATCCCGTCCAGCCTCCATGAAACCATCCACCGGTGTTGGCTGAGGACCTGTCTGGGAGGCTCAGTGTGTAGCTCCTCTTCCTGATTCCAGTCAGATGTTTCCTAGATGTTAAACAGGTTTCCTCCATTAAAGTTAATATTAAGTGAACTAATTACTTCGTTCTTGGTCTTTGAAGTCTGTTGTTTCATCTCACTTTTTCTACCTGCAACCCTGATTTTTCTAAGCAGGAAGGAGGAGAAATAGCACCAAAGAGCACTTCTGGATACAAAGAGTGAATACATTTGTACTGTAATTTGCAGCTAACAGTGGCCTTTTTCAGTCATGATGTTCAGTTCAGCCCTTGTTCATGAGCATGTATAGATATTAGGTCAATCATACAGTTGAGGAAATAGGCTGAGAGAAGGTGAGAAAGTAGTCCTCGTCATTAGTGGTAGAGCTGGGACCAAAAGAAGGGGCTCTGAGCCCAAGTTCTGAATTTTAGTTAAGATGACTGTGAGATCGCCTTAGCCCATTTGGCTCAGTCGGCCTGTGAACCCCAGGGTCCCAGGTTTGATTCCAGTCAAGGTCATGTACTTTGGTTGCAGCGCCTTCCTGGCCTGGGCCCTCCTTGAGGCGCGTGCAGGAGGCAACCAGTCGATGTGTTTCTCTCACGTCGATATTTCTCGCTGTCTTTCCCTCTCTCTTCCACTCTCTAAAAAATTCAATGGAAAAATATCCTTGGTGGAGGATAAAAACAAACAAACAAACAAGATGATTGTGAGACTTTTAAGAGAATTAACCTAATCTCGCTCATTCATCTTATTTTCCCCAGTAAGTGCCTCCCAGTGTGTTGGGCTGACAGTGTAACTGACAGTGCTGGGTTGAATCCCTGCTCTGTCACTTACTAGCTTTGTCACCTTGGATAGAGCATTTGCCTTCCCTGAGCCTTTGCTCTGTAAAACGAGGCTAGTGATACCTGCTTGGCTATAGTAAGTGTAATAACAGCAGTACTAACAATTTATGGAGGCCTTACCACATGTGACCACCCTTCTCAAAGTTTTACATATATTGTCTTAGGTAATCCCCTCAGAAAACCTAGGAGGTAAGTGCTGTATCATCCTTTAACAATAGAAAGAAGAACATGATGACACCGGCACAGAGTGGCTGAGTCACTTGCTTAAGGTGACACAGGCAGTAAGTGCCTGGTGGTCTGGTCTGTCTGCAGAGTCTGCATTGTAAACTGCAGTAATCTGTTTCTCTCTATGTCAGTGTTTAGGCTTGAGTGAGAATCTAAGAAAATATAAACAGAGCTTCTTGTAAAGCCTGGCATTGAGTAAGCTCCCACTGAATAATAGGCTTCGTTGTTTGTTGTCTCAAAATATTGGGAAATGATTTTTCCCAGCTGTCATTGAGATTGACAGGCACGCCCCCCTTGGGGAGACAGCATTCTGGAGGCACTGAAGGGAAAAGGTGGGGAGGAGGAAGTCACATTTTTCTTAAGTTTCCCATGATGCAGCAGGCACTTGACAGAGCCTCACAATTCTCTGACGAGATGGTCATTAGGAAGCTGGGTCTCAGAGAGGTTAAGCGACTATCCAAGGTCACACAGCAAATAAGTGGGAGCTGGGTTTTGAACCTAGTTTGATTTGACTTTCACCTTCGTGATGCAATCAGAGGCATGGTATGAGCAGTTAGAGATGCCCATTGACTCCGGGTCACTTTCATGAGCACCAAGGCCTTTTTCCCTAACGCAGACGCTGCCTGCCTGATTTAGATAATTTCCTCATCAGCCTCTGTGAGTGCTCAGGAAGAACATAGAGTTTTTCACCACCTAAATCACTTTGGAGATGGAGAAAATGTACTTAGAATTGTATCATCATTATCTGAAAAAAAGCCCACAAAAAACTGAGGGGGCAGTGGGGTGTGGAATGAATTTGTGTGGAGATTGTGGTGACTCTGGAATTTATGTATGTTTAAGTATTGAGAGGTACGTTAATCGTTGTTCTTATTGAGCTGTAAATATTGATCTGATTTTTCAAAACCACAACAGTTCTTATGGAGTTGAGCCTTTTCCATTGGAAATGCCTGTTACTCTTCAGGATACAAGAAGGAAAGGTGGCTGGCAAATGTATTTATTACTGATTCTCACCATGTAGAGTACAATTCAGGGAGGGGAAATGTACTGGAGAAAAAGTCATAAATATTTATATTTTAATCCAATTTCCTTTCAAAGTGTTCCCAATTGTATTGAAAAATTGCATCAAATGCATTTAATTTAAATCTAGGATGTGAAAGCCGCCCAAGCAGAACTGGAAAAGGCCTTTGCAGGGACGGAAACGGAGAAGGCTCTTCGGTTGAGCTTGGAAAACAAGCTTTCAGAGATGAAGAAGATGCACGAGGGTGACTTGGACATGGCTCTGGTCTTGGAAGAGAAAGACAGGTCTGGCTCTTGTCCCTGTGATACCCTGACAGTCATTTATCTGGCAGTCCTTTTCCCACCCCTTTCCTACTGGTTCCCCACAGAAAGGAACTAGGAATGTGAGGACAGAGAGAGAGGTAGTAGATAGAAATTCATGCTGGAATTTTCTACTCAGATACTAAATTTAGCATTCACTTTTGGCTGTAAGCTTCCTGGTAGTCAAAGGAAAGAGGGAAAAACAATCTTGATGGACATAAGATTCCCATTGTTCATCAGATAAAACAAGTTAGTAACTCAGGAGGAGCCCAGTTTTACTTGACATTGTTTAGACACTTCTCTTGTGGATCCCCTTGTACGGAACAGTTAATGTCTACATCCCCACAATAAATAGCAGTGCATTTTGGGTGACCTGTTTCTGGCATATCTTTCAGTGCGAGCTGAGGGTACAGTGCAAGGGGCCAAACAATGCACACCAAGTACAGAGCTCTTTGATGGTCAGGAAGAAAGTGTGTGCCACTTGGCCTAAGGTGAGAGAACTAGGGATGGAATAGAATAAGAGATATTTAGAAGGTAGAAGCAATCACATGTTGGTTTGAAGGGCTTGGTGGCTTATTGGCTTTGGGGCTGAAGGAGAAGGCTGCCGAGATACTCCCTCACCCCGATGAGCAATGGCGGGGTGGTATTGCAGTTGGCTGAGTGTGGGAAGAGATGTTTTTGGGTAGAGGGGGTGGGAAGATGAATTTTCAGTTGGGACATGTTGGGTTGAAGGATTGTGCTTGTTGAGTTCTTACCGGCCCAGGCGGTGGAGTCTCCATGGACGTGGGTAGTCAGGTCAGAGCCTTGTGAAAGGCTTCGTTTTCCAGGGGTTTCCTAGAGGTCTGGCTGGATAGGCACAGAAACCTGAGTTGTCAGCACTGCGAATGCGTCTGTCCCAGGGTTAGGTGTGTCCCAGATACACTCCCAGAGACCTAAGAGCAGCCAGATCTACTCTGGGTTCCTGCTTGCTCTGGGCCTCTGGGCTAGGCCCTCTCTGGTAGAGCTCTCCTGGGTGTAAGGTCAGTGTTTCCTCCCTGAAGGAGGGCCTATCTGGGAAGCTAAATCCATATGAGAAGGTGCTGAGTGTAAATTGGAATAAGGGTCTCTGTCATGCCCTGGTGAGGTGGATCCAGATTGGCCACACAGATTGGCCCGCCTTTGGGCAGGGCCCTCACGAGGATGTCCTTGTCTTTCTGAGCCCCCACCACCCTTTTTAAAGGTGTGCATTTTAGCTACTTGATTTCCTTCAATCTGACCTTGAAGTTAGTCTGTATCTTTAAGGTAGTTGACATTAAAGAGCCCTACAGTCAAGTTTGGCCTTTGGATGTTTTATCTGTTTGTGGTTTTTTTAGAGTTTAACTAAAAACATCCAATTTTATGTAAGAGTCTGAATTTCCACATTTTCTTGAAACTCTGGGAGGTGTGGGAGGACGGGCCATGGTATTGCTGGAGTGTGACCGCTCCCTCAGGCGGCCCCGCGCTCCTGCTTGGCCGCAGTCCCCGCAGGCCTGCCCCGCTCATTTCCATCCCTAGCTGCACCTTGTTGTAAACAAAGAGTTTTATGGAGATGGAAGGTACGCACAACGCAACACATGCATTTTAGAGTTCAGTTTGGTGCTTTTCCTCTCCAGTGGATTATGTGATGATTTCAGAGTTGAGCCCCTAGAGGGCACTCTTTTCTTTCCTAGTTTTGGGGGGTGTTGTATTGATGCTGCCAGTTCTTACTGTATCTAGTTGTCTTAGTCCATTTGGTGCCATAACAAAATAATACACACTGGATCGCTTATAAATAATACCTTTACTTCTTACAGTTGTGGATGCTGGAAGTCCAAGGTCATGGTGCAGCATGGTTAGGTGAGGGGCCCCTTTAGGTCCTCTTTCTCGTTGTGTCCCCACCTGACAGGTGGTCCAAGGGATCTCTCTAGAGCTTCCTTTATAAGGCAACACTCCAGTTCACGAGAGCTCCACTGTCATGACCTTGTCTTCTCCCAAATGAGCCTCAAATGACACCTCCTAATGTCAACACTTTCGGGGACACACGATGTTCAGACAGTGCGCCAGGTGCTTGAACTGCTTTTGGCTCCCTCCTCAGCTGCACCCGGGCACCTATCCTCTTTCTGCCACAGTAAGTTGCTTTTTAGGCTTAGCTATAGACACTCTTAAGGTCTTTTGACAAAATGCTAATCATTGAATGCTAAAAACTGTACTAATTATAGCAACTGTCACTTGTTGAGTTCTGCCATATGCCTGGAGCTTATCTCCCTCCCACATAAGCAAGTTATCCCCATTTTATAGCTGAGAAGATGCAGGCTTAGAGCTGAAATAATTTGTTGTCAGGGAGCAGTTAATAGAGGGAATTTGGTGGCCTCCAGAAGGGTGTGTTCAGCTCTACCCGAGGGGGCTCTTGGGGTGTCGACTGGCACAGCTACCCCGAGAATAATGCCTAATGAAGTCTGGTGGATGATGGGTGTCTAGCAGGTGGAGGTGGCGGTGAGTTGTGAAGGGCATTCAAGGTACAGGAATAGTAGGAACAAAGGTCTAGAGGCCCAGCGCAGCCTGGCTTCTGGAGAGACTGGAAGTGTGGCTCCCAAGGGTGATGGGGGGTGGGGGGAAATTCCTGTGAAAGGTGATGCCGAAGCTTCAGCAGGGCCTCTGGCTCGGGCTCCACTGCGGGCCCAGGAGTTTCTTCTTCATCTTGAAAGTCAGTATATTTTAAACTTTGCCCTGAGATGCCTCGGAGAGACATTCTTTGTTTTTCACATTTACCAGAATATTTCTGCTTTATCGGTCATGTTTGTTTAGCCTTCGGTGCCAGATTTCTTATGGAGAGAAGATTTCTTGGCTAGAAAAATTTAGTAATCCACAGCTGTCAGTGGTGGGGACCGTTGACTGGTGGAGCAGGGATGTGACTCAGTCAGACCATAGTCCAGTAGCGAAGGGTGGATCGCCTGGGGCCAGGCTGGAGGAGAGGGGACAGTTAATGTCACATGGATCCTGGCCCTTAGTCTCCGACCTGCAAAATGCGATTTCGTTCAAGTTCAGTCACTGGATATGTCTTACTTTGAAGATGTCTGGCCCCATTTTCCTACCTCTTCCTGCTCCACTGAGCTGAGAGAGCAGTGTAGAATTAATATTGAAATCTGTTCTCTTTTAGACTGATTGAGGAGTTGAGGCTGTCTTTGAAGAGCAAAGAAGCTTTAATTCAGCGCCTGAGAGAGGAGAAATCTCAGATGGCGCCTGCTGCTGAGAATGTGTTATCTGGAGAGTGCCGAGGGTTTTCTGCTGCTCGCAGGGCTGAAAAGGAGAGAGAAACTGAGGTGAGGCCACTGGACGTGGAGGGGACTTTAGTTAGCACACCAGACTGCATGGGCATGGGACACACATGCAGGCCCCTGGCTCACCCACAGTCTGCTTCTGAATATCATCACCCTGTCAGCTGAGATCAGCAGAAAGTTCCTCTCAGGGGCCTGGCATTTTTTCCCCCCCTCCAGCTTTGTGTTCACAGAGTTGGTTAAAAAACCAGTCCATACCTGCTTGCCTCTGTTTTATTATGTGTTCATTTGTTGTTGTCTGGGGACTTGATTTTATTTTTATCCTTTGGATTTTCTTAGGATAAAATTGTGTTACTTTCTCATTTCACCTTTTGTGGTGAGAGGCAGGCATAAAGCCAGTGTGGTCTGAAACTGCAGAGGCAGTGGGGACAGGCAGCTGCCCTGTCGGGTGTGCCGCACACAAAGGGCCTCTGTCTGCCCCTCCTCTCACCCGCCACCTTGCGAGGCCAGGATTACGGTCCCTCATTGAGCTTAGAAACAGGCTCGGCTAGAGTTGTTGTTATACTTTCCTAGGCTCTGAGAGGTGGGTCACTAGCTCCGACCCCAAAGCCTCCCAGGACCCCTCCCCACACTAGGCAGCCTCCGCAGCAAGCTCTTTTGAAGAGGGTGGGCAGGACCTAGAAGGGCAGGTAGGCCTAGTCAGCCTTCCCATCCCCATGGGACCATGGGGCTGCTGCATGTGGTATGTTCATCTTAGAGACATTCTTGATGCTCAGGGAAGTCTTGGCTTCGTTAGGGAGCAGGATCTCCTTTGTCCCTAAAACAGCAGTGACTTCCTTAGCCTCACCTATGAGTTTCAGGCTCTAATCAGCCTTTGTCTCCTTCTTCTTTGAAGCCTGTCTCACTTCCTTGGCCTTGTACTTTCGAAGGCCCTTTTCTTTGTCCAGTGGCCCCTTGGTTTACTCTCTATGGGGCTGGTGGTCATCTTTACATTTTTCTTCACTTGGGTGGAACTTTGGGTGAGTTCCACAGCAGGGGGAACTGCAAGTAAATGAGGTGCTCATTCTCATTGTTCTGGGGGGAAGCTATTGGATTATGGGCACCAATTAATGTCTTTTCGTAGGCTGCCCAAGTGGAGCGCCAGACAGAGAGAAATCACTTTGAAGAGAGGATCCAGGTATGTTGATACAGTTTTAAAAACGTGTTGAAGATTTATCCTTATCTCTTGCTTTATTCTGAGTGCAATAGATAATTCTGTGTGGCAGTAGCTGTCACTCAATGAATGCTATTGCCCACCAGTCAAGCTTTAGGCACTGTGGCGAGGGGTTCTCAGTCTTGGTAGTAATTCTTCGAAGCAGGCATGCCCATCTTGCAGATGTGACACGTGAGGTTCAGAGCAGTGAGGACCCTACCGAAGGTCATGTAGCTTGGAGTATAGCAGGGATTCAGACTTGCCAGTCTGACTCCAAAGCCCTTGCTCCATGGTCCCTTAGTCTCAGCAGCTGGCATTTGTATAGCACCTGCCGACTTAGAAAGTGCTTTCACATCCATTATCTCATTTGATCCTCACGACAGCCTGGGAGGGAGGCAGCAGTGAGTATCTTTAGAAATGAACTCAGACTATAAATGTATATGTTCAGCCTCTATCAAACCAAATTCTCTGCCAGCTTTTGTAGCATTAAGGAATGATATTAATGATCTGTTATTTCCCCCCAAATAACTGGTATGATTTCAAAGACTCTGATGTGACTGTATTCAGCTTCCAGAAGGCATTGGAGTCCTTCCTGTAGGAATAGCTGTCATCTTCTTAACTGATCTGCTCTCCTTCCTTTCACCCAGCCCTGTTGCCGTGAGCAGTAATACAGTAACTTGGAGCTGATGCCACTATGTTCAGCTCTACTTGGAAACATTAATCACAGGCTGACAGAAATAAGATAGAATAACTGCATTTGAGTGTGCTCTTAAAGATATATACCGTGCATTTTGGTTGGAACACATCAACTTAGTGAATCTTTTTCTAATCTAATTTAGGCACTTCAGGAGGACCTGAGAGAGAAGGAAAGAGAAATTGCTACAGAAAAGAAAAATAGTTTAAAGAGGGATAAAGCCATTCAGGGTCTAACCATGGCATTAAAGTCAAAGGAAAAAGAGGTATGTCTGCTAGATCTCAAGTGAGATTTTTCTTTATTAGCTTCTGTGACTGGCCTGTCCTTCCCTGAATTTTTAGCTTTAAGGAAAAAGTTTGTAAAAGAGCTGAGATGACTGTAGGAAGTGGGGTAGGGATCCTGTAGTTGATTAGAAGTTCTTTTGGAATATCTAATCCAGTACTGTCCAATGTAAATAATGTGAGTTACATATGTATTTTTTAAAAAATATATTTTATTGATTTTTTTACAGAGAGGAAGGGAAGAGGGATAGACAGTTAGAAACATTGATGAGAGAAAAACATCGATCAGCTGCCTCCTGCACACCTCCCACTGGGGATGTGCCTGCAACCAAGGTACATGCCCTTGACTGGAATTGGTCCTGGGACCTTTCAGTCTGCAGGCCGACGCTCTATCCACTGAGCCACATCGGTTAGGGCTACATATGTATTTTTAATTTACTAGTAGCCACATTAAAAGAAGCAAAAAAAAAAAAGCAAATATATTTATCATATCTATTTACTAATATATATGACAAATATTATCATTTCAACATCCAATCAATAGAACAAAATTAATAAAGAGGTATTTAACATTTGTTTTTTTATTTTTTATTAATTCTCACCTGAGGATATTTTTCCATTGATTTTTAGGGAGATGGAAGAGAGAGGGAAAGACAGAGAGAAACATTGATGTGAGAGAAACACATCGATTGGTTGCCAGACCAGGGCTTAGGCTGGGGTGGAGCCTGCAGCCAAGGTACATGCCCTTGACCAGAATCAAACCCGGATCTCTTTGGTCTGCAGGCTTATGCGCTATCCATTGAGTCAAACCTGCTTAAGGCTTTAACATTTAAAAAAATCTGAACTCCAGATATGCTTACAGCACATCTGAAGTCAGACTAACCACAGTTCAAGTGCCTAGTAGCCACAGGTGACTTGTGGTTACCGTATGGGACAGTACAAGTCTAATCTTTTGAGAAACAACAGAAAATGGAGATAAAGGAGTTTTGGGAGGCAAGGCCAAGGTAGTTAGATAGGTATGTGGGCTGTTGTCTTTGGGACCCAAGGTGGTGGCTGGTGATTCTGTGCTGTTTCCTTGTCATTGGTGTAGCAATCTTATGTCTCAGTTGGAGACACAGAAACAGAGAAGCAAAATCTAGCTGTGCTCACAAGCCTGGCGGGGAAGAAAGACAATGAAGGTGTTGTGATTGAGGGAAGTGCAGGGGCTGTGAGGTGGAGCAAAGAGGTTCTAATCCAGATTAGGGCTGGAAGGGGGGCTGGTGCTTCAAGGAGCAGGTGTTTGAGCTGAATCTTAAAGGATAGGAGGCGTTGGTTGGGAAGGAGGACAGAAAAGAGGAGGCCATTTCATACATAGGGGAGAACATTGGTCAGTAGGGAAAGAGCCTAATATGTTTTTGTGGAACCAAAATAAGTTTGAGGTCATCAGAGCATCAAGTGCAGAACTTAAGTGAAGTGAGAGAAGAGCCTGGAGAGGTTGCCTGGGACCAGTGGTGGTGGTGGATCTATTCATGTGTCACTGCTTGGGTGACACTCCACTGAAGACTCTTAAGCGGGATGGGTGTGATCCCATTTGCATTTCAGCCAGGTCTCTGTCTGTATCCAGAGAGTGGGTTGTAGGAGAGAGAATAGATGCAGGGAGGCCAGTAGCCAAGGTGAGAGCCACCTAATTCAGAAAGCCTGCATTAGAGCAGTGGTCACAGCAAGCAAGAATGGTGGGGTGGGGCTAATTCAGGAAATAAAATTAGAAACAATTAATTAAAAGAATATGACTATGCTGTACAGCTGACATGAATATAAAATAATATTGAGTGTCAACTGTAATTGAAAAATAAAATAAAAAATAAAATAAAAATTAAACACACAATCTAAAAAAATAAATAAATAAGGATTAGAAGTAAATTTGGGGAAATTTGATGGTCAGACGTAGGAATGGAGAGATGGAGCAATCCAGGATGACTATGGCTGGCGCCACTAGAGAGACGGTCTTGTCACCAACTCAGCATGGAAAATGGAGGATGATGGTGGGATGGGAGGTAGTGATGAAAGTGATGAGACTTTTCGAAAGAATTGGCTTTGAGGAGTCTCTGGACCATCCAGGTGAGATGTCCAGGAGACAGATCTGCAAGTCTAAAGCGTGGAGAGAGAGCTCATTAGGCCTGAAGGTATAGATCGGAGAGTCCCTCTTCAACAGATGTGAGTTAAAATTCTGAGAGCTGATCACGTTACCCAAGGAGAGCCTAAGAGCGGGAAAGAAGGCTGAGGATTGGACCACAGGGGACATCAGAATTGAAGGTACAGGAAGAGGAATGCACAAAGAAGACGGAAGAAGGAATGGCTGTAGAAAATGAAGCCAACCAGGAACTAGTGCTGAGGAAGGTAAAGGAGAGAATGAGTTTGATTAATCACCACTGTCAGATGCAGCAGAGAGCTGGTTCCTAGTAATAGTAGCTGTAGTTTGTGTTGGGAGTTCAGGCCCCAGTGGTGGAGCAGTTCTGGGTGCTGGCAAAGTCCAAGTGTGACCTTGGTAGCTAATGGCTGTCTCTGAGTAGATGGGAGTAGCAAGGCTAGTTGTTGGGTGGCTCATCTATATGACAATAATAATTATAGTGACAATATGAGCCAAACATGGTTTTAGCACCACTGCACATTACCTCATCAACAATGCTAGGTTGAGTGAGCGATGGTATCTTCATTTTATAGGTAAGGGAATTGAGTCTCAAGGAGATTAAGTTTTATGCCTTGAGTCATCCAGCTAGTAAACAGCCAAATTAGAAATCCCACTTTTCTGACTTCAGGCTTTTTCTGACTACAAAGCCCTTGATTATAAGCACAATCCAGCAGTTAAAGCAGTTGGGCCATACGGAGAAGGAAGGAGCCCAGTTGCACACTTGGCTGCTAGTCCTTATTTTTACCCAGGTTGAAGAACTTAACTCTGAAATCCAAGAGCTCAATGCTGCTTTTGCTAAAGTCAAAGAGGCCCGCCAGAAACCAGAGACCCAGAAAGTCCAGGTAAGTGTTCACTTGGGTGAAGAAGTTCTCTTCTTTGACCCTTTCTCCTACTGAGGTCAGAACTTCATAGCTGAAAGGAACAGAGGGAAACTCAGTGGTCTCTAATAATAGAACCATCATTCTTCTTAAACTGGCCTGGTAGAGTAGCTCACTTGTTGAGCATTGTCCTGTGCACTGAAAGGGGTTGATCAGTGTCCAGTTGGGTCACATATGGAAGTCAGCTGATTAATATTTCTCTCTCATCTCAATGTTTCTCTCTCTCCCTCTCCCCCCGTTTCTCTCTCTAGTCATGTCCTCAGTGAGAAATATATATATATATATAAATATAAATTGTTTTTTTAAAAAGTTATTATCTAATGAGCAAAATAAACTGATGAACAAAAAAGATCCAGTGACGTAGAATCATGGAACAGACTGATGAACCTCAGAGGGAAGGCAGAGGTGGGGTGTGGCAGGAGTGGGGCGGGGGGCAGAGGGGGAGAGATTAAACTAGAATTTATATGCGTATCTGCATAACCCAGGGATACAAACAGTACTGTGACGAAAGCCTTGGGGGCGGGTAGGGAGTGGGTGTGGTGTGGGGGGGTCAGTGGGGGAAAAAAGAGGACATCTGTAACACTTTCAACAATAAAGATAAACTAAAAAAAAACAAAAAAAAACTTTACCAAAACAAATGTCTTATATTTCAAAGGAAAAAAAATCAGTATAAGAGTTACATACTCACTAACCTTGGAACATCTAATCTAATAAAAGAGTAATATGGAAATTAACTGTTTCTCTGAGACATTTAAGCCATGCCCACTAGCCAAGCCACGCCCAACAGCCAATCAGAGCAGCTGTATGCAAATTAACCTAGCCAAGATGGAGGCAGGTGCGGCACAGGCAGTGGCAGGCGGCTGGGCTCAGGCTGAGGAGGAGGCGGGGCCAGCGATCGGAGCCAGTGATTGAACCAGGAGCAATCGACCAGCATGGCTGGCTGGGCTCAGGCTGAGGAGGGGGCGGAGCCAGCGATGGGACCAGGAGCAACTGACAAGCATGGCTGGCTGGGCTCAGGCTGAGGAGGGGGCGGAGCCAGCAATCGGACCAGGAGCAACTGACCAGCATGGCTGGCTGGGCTCAGGCTGAGGAGGGGGCAGAGCCAGCAATCGGACCCAGAGGCAGTGACCAGCATGGCCGGCTGGGCTCAGGCTGAGGAGAAGGTGGAGCCAGCGATGAGACCAGGAGCAGGCGACCAGCATGGCCTGCTGGGCTCTGGCTGAGGAGGAGGCGGAGCCAGCTGTTGGGACCCTGGAGGTGGCCACCAGCTGCCTCACCAGCCCCTCATCCAGGCTGGCTAGTCACCCCAGTAGGGACCCAAACCCTTACTGGGCTTTGGGCAGTCTGAAAACGGCCCTCAGCCAGGCTGGTCCCATGGGGTGAGGGTCCCCACTAGTGGGGTTGGCCAGCCTGCAAACAACCATCAGCCCCTCACCCAGGCTGGCCAGGCATGCCAGCAGGTGGACATCCCCCAAGGGGTCCCAGACTGTGAGAGGGCACGGGCTGAGTTGAGGGACTCCCTCCCCCCCAGTGCACAAATTTCTGTGCACCGGGCCCCTAGTTTGAAAATAATAGAGTAGTGAAGGAAAAAAGTCAAATGTGTTCCCACCCCATGAAAGTTACTGTTAACTCTCTCTACTTTTCCTTCTAGTCTTAAAAGGAGTTTTTTTTTTCACAGTTGTAGCTTCCCCCTTCCCTGTAACATCAACACCATAATATAAACATTACCCTGAGTTATTTCAGAATCTTCATAGTATTTGTGCTTTAGGTCCTGAATGATGTTTATATTAATCCCCTTTCCACAAGGTGAAAGAGGAGCACAGGTTTCTTGGTTTGTTTAATGAGCTATGAAAATTAGCTGTCTTCTTCCTGCCCCTCTCTTCTAGGGGTCTGAAGATTATGAAGCTGCTCTGTCGGAAAAGGCAGCCCTTTTGGCTGAGCTGCACTCAGAAAACCTCACCAAGAGTACAGAGAACCATAGACTGCGTAGGAACATTAAGAAAGTCACCCAGGAGCTGAGCGACTTGCAGCAGGAGAAGGAGAGACTAGAAAAGGATCTGGAGGCAGCGCATCAAGAGAAGAGCAAGAGAGACTGCACCATCCATGTGAGCACCCCCGTTCCCTTCTGAGATAGCGGGCAGTGCAGCGGGCTGGGGCTACCCCACGTTCATGTTTTAGGGAGATTCACTGCAGAAAACTTAGGAAATCAAAAAAATCTAAAGAAGAAATACTTCACTCATCTGATCACCTAGAAATGACCAGTTGATGTCTTAACTAGTTGATGTTTCGTTCCCTTTATACTCTTTCTTCCCCCACCCCAGAGGCATTGGTATTAAGTTGAAAATGCAGTTTTGTGTCAATTTCCTAAGTTCTATGTTCTCTCTTTGGTGTGTTACCATGTTATGAATGTTCTTCAAAAAAGAAATCTCTGAACTTGGAAGGAAGAAAATAATTTATCTTTTAAAATTTTTATTGTATTTAAACTCAAGTATTCAGCATCCTGAGAGTCACATCCAGATACATAAGCCTTGGTGCCATCAGTTAGGAGAGGGTCGGAATTGGAGTGGTTAGTGGCACTCAGGTCACAGGCGCTCAGGTTAATTGGATTACCTGCATGGGAATCTGGGGCAGGAAGAGTCAGAGTAGAGAGCTCAGAAGAGAGGCTGTAGGTATCAGAGGTTAGTTCTCTGGGGACTGCTGTTGGCAGGGACACCAAGATCCATAATTTGAAATCCTGATGGTAATGCTGACGAAAGAATTGATATACAATGTTTGTATAGTTCAGCAAAAACTTTAATGAACATTAGAGAGCAATAATGGAAATTTAGATAATTAAGAAATTGTCACCTACCAATCCAATGAAGTAACTCTTGTTTTTCAAGATCACCCTTCTGTGCTGGTATAGCTCGACGCCCATCTAATCAGAGGCTAAATACTGTCAGTGTTCTTTGGTTATCTGGGGCATGTCCCCATGTGACTTCCCTTATCCTGGACATCTCCCCAGATCACTTTCTCTGATATGACATCTCCCATGTTGCATAGATTCCAGAGTAATTAGGTTGAATGTGGATGCCCCTCACCGAATAGATTTCACGATTCTTAATAATTTCCTCCTCTGTTGGACATTTTGACTGTTTAAGTAATGCTACAGTGAACATCTTTGATCATTAAGGCATTTTCTCTTAAAATCCCTAAATATATTCTGAGGAATGAGATGATTGGTACAAATATTTTACACTAGTTAATCATGCTGACAAATTATTTGTCCAAAAGGCTGGTCCAGTTTATGTTGCCACCAGCAATATTGGAGAGTACCAGTTCGTTGCTTTTAATAAAGTAATAAATAACTGTTTCTGTATTCAGTGTCATTGAACACCAAATATACCTGGTGTAGATGTTGATGGAAATATAAGGCATGGCCTCTGAAAGTTTTATTTCTCTAAGCAAGTTGAAAATGTTATACATGACAAAATGCAAAGTAGTTTGAAATCCAGAGCTAATTAATGTAGTTTACTATATAGTCAGTGCGAAATCCTTGCAGGATGGAGTAGTCAGGGAGGCCTTCCAGGAGGAGAGGATACTTGAGGTGAATGAAAAGTGTGAGTTCTGAGTAGTGTGCCTTTGTGGATGGGGTAAGGATGGACTTGCCAGAGAGTCCTTTTACAGAGGTGCAGTTGTCATCATCAGTGTTTATATCCCTCACAAAATTTTTAGGTTAACAAAACCTGTGGCATAACAGGTGTTTTTTTTTTAAAGTTTAAAATAGTTTGTTTTCTTTCTCCTTCACTGTCTTCATAAAAATATTCAATAAAATTTGGATGGGGGAACATATATATGTGTGTATGTATGTATTCATATGTGAAATACATAATTTTTTTACACTGTAACTTACTCTTGGCTATAAATAACTATATCAAAAGGGTATTTAGCTATCTATCTACTGTCAGACATTTGTTGGTCCCCAAATTCACTTATTCACGTAAACTTTGGTGTTTCTAAAGTAATGTTGGGCTGCTGTTGATAAAAAGCTGCATTCTTAGGCAAAAAGGAATCTTTATTACCTTGTAACTAAATTGCTGGAAGGATGGATGACTGGAACACTGCCAGGACCTGTTCTCTGTCTCTCTGAGAGCTGACCTCTTTATTTTGTTAATCATTACCTGAGAATATTTTTTCCAATGATTTTAGAGTCTGGAAATGAGGGGGAGAAGAAGAGCGAAAGAGAGAGAGAGAGAGAGAGAGAGCGCCATTGAGCAAGAGAAACATTGATGTGAGAGAGACACAGGGATTAGTTGCCTCCCGCAGCCACCTCAGGGCTGTGGATCAAATCTGCAACCTAGGGAGGTGCTCTTGACCAGGAATCAAACCTGAGACCCTTCAGTGCTGGGGTCAGTGCCCTAACCACTGAGCAACTGGCCAGGACGAGAGGGAGTGGCTTCTTTATCTTGCATCCACTTCCTCCAGTTCCAAGTGGCTGGACCCATCCCTGTCAGCACTGCTGGGATCCCATTTTCCCAGTTCATTACATAGAGGAATGGGGACTCACACCCCATTACCCCCTCTATCTCCGTCAGGGTGGCCAGAGGAGTGAGATACTGAGAGGCCAGCTTGAGTCCCACGCCCATTCTTCTTTGTCAGAAGTGCATGTATGCCATCATTGTCAGCTTCCCCTGGAACCATGTGTGTGTTTGGAGGGGCACGAGTGAAAGCACTGCTTTGTTTCATGGCACTGGGCAGACCAAAACCACAGCTGTGCACTCCCAGTGCTTTCCTCAGGTGAGCGTGTCTGTGACTCAGCTTCCGAGCACCTCGTGACTACTCTTCTGCATCATATATGTTCCTGAGAAGGTCATGTGGCTGAGGTTTCTTTCCTTTTGTGTATGTGTTGCATCACAGGTATCTCTATTTAACTTGTGGTTATATTTTAAGAATTTGGTTGTGTCCATCTCATATGAATGTTTTAGGTCTGATCTTGGGGTCACTGGCCTGTTTAGAGTCTGGAGAGACATCTTGGGGTGGTGTTTTTGCCTTAGGGTGCTAGGTGTGTGCAGAGGCAGAGCATAACCTCCGGCCGCGCATGTCCCATCAGCTTGTTCTGTTCCCTGGAGCCCTCCGCTCACCAGCTACTGCTGGCACTTTGGACTGAAACAAACGGAGAGCCAGACTTTGTAGTGTTTCTGCCCTGGCAAAGGAAAGGAACGTTCACATAGTTAGCAGGCCCTCAACTTGGCATGGGGACAGTTCCATACTGAGATACAAACAAAGTACCACGGGAGCACGGAGGAAGGAAGTGCTTACGGGATCAGAGCAGGCTCTGGGGAAAGTAACTTCTGAACTGGCTCTGAAGTTCAAGTTTAAGGTTGTTAGATAGGCAAAGGAGAGCAGGGGGTGTCGCATGGAAGTTGAGGGTACAGAGGTGTGAGAGTAGATTTTGTTTTGGGAGAAACAAAATAAGAACATCCTGCTTAAAGTGTTCTGGTTATTTGAAGCTTTAGAAATTGTAACTTCTTGTAAAAACATTTTCAGAAATTTATGGATAGTCATGAAATGAAAAATGAAGATAAAGGCATTAGGGTGAAGGAAGAATAGGTGACTGGTGAAATGGAATCAGTAAGTAGAAATGCAGGTTGTGATACCTGCCACAGTACTGAAGAGCGGGTCTTAACTTCAGCTGGTAGCTCCTGGCAGCGCAAGTAAAAAGGGAAATGCAGTTACAAGGTCTCCAGTGTCTGTAAGATGAACATGTTAAGATAAAAGGACAGCTTTGCCAGCGCTCAGGCCTGAGGGAAGTATTGCCTCTGGTGGATTTTATAAAGAGTTCTCTGAGCAGTACACAGAATCTTTGACAATGCCCCATTCAATAAAAGCAATTTTGCACAGGGCCAGGTCAGTGTCATCCAAGTCAGTAAGCTTGTCAGCATTAAGTTACGGTTTTCAGTCCCTGGGACTGTGTGTGGCTGTTTCCCATTAGTCTCATGTCTTGGACAACTGCAAAGACCATGGGAAATACTGCGGCTTCATTTATAGATGTGCCCTGACTCCAAGCTCTGCAGTGGCCCCCTACCCTGCAGTACTAGATTTTATAGCATTCCCTGAATTCTTGCCAATGGTAAGCCATCAGCTCTCTTTTGGATGTGATCAAACCATCCTTTGCTCATTCCAAAAACATTTATTACTGTCTCACTGTGCCTGCTTTTAAGCATTTCAGGGGGAGACAATGCCTGTCTGAATAGAGGCATATGAATTCACTGTGTCTTATTGTGCATGAACGCTGAGAAGTTTGGCCCTGAGAGTCATTTCTCGTTTAATTTCCTGCGATTGCAGTGACCCAGTGCCAGTTGACTCAGCATGTGCTGTAATGTGCAGTTCATTCATTTGTTTATTCAGGGGACACTTCCTGAGTGCTTGCAATGGTGGAGGCACTGTGGGTAGGCTGTGGGGAATACAAGTTTGGTTTTTACTTTGGAAATGTTTTTACAACAAGGGAGGTCAAGAATTGAGGGCCTTACAAATATATCCCTTTTATTGTATTATACCTCCTTGTCACCTGAGGGACTCATATTCCTTTGAGGAAATTCAGCAGGCTTTCGCAAAAGCAAACAAAAAACCCAGGATGCCCAAGTCAGTGTCCTTACTGTGATGTTTAAAGTGCCCTAGTTTCTGTGGTCTGACAGGCGGGCTGCTTGGATTCCCACATCATTGCCCTCACATCTCTAACTCTGCTACATTGCTTGGTTCCAGAGACATAAGGCTTTCCTTTTAGTGTGTGCATATGCATGTGTATGTACATTTGTTTGTGTGTGCGTGTGTGTGAATTTGATGAAGGTGATAGAGCGGTACATCTTTATTTTAGATTTGCTTTCTCTGGTTCAGGTGTTCTGTGTGCTGTTCAGGGTGTATGGGAGAGAAGAGCAAATCCTAGTCTTTTTCTTCTCCTGTAGAAGCCATGTATATTAGATATTGGTTTAGCCATATTCCCCAGATTGTCACATAATGCTCTCATCTGTCACGAGACCTGTCATCCGCTACTCTGATAAGTGTGTGCTTCAATACCTGGGCACTTAGCTCTGTGGGAATGCCTTTGCTGGCTAAAGCCCAAAAATCTAATTAAACTTGTACCTGCCACCCAGCTGGCTACCCCAGTGTGCTATGACAGGAGCTGGTTTTAATTTCAGGGTAATTCAGCCTGAACCTCTCCAGTCCTCACATGCGTTTGTTGATGGGTAGCTCCAAATGAGATTGTGACAGCATCCAGAATATCTCTTGGTGAACCGTCATCAAAACATGGCCCTTGGAAACAGTGTCTGTAGGCTGGCTGGTTAGGGCTAAGACCACAGACCCGAGGCAGTGTGATTTTTACCCAGGGCCAAAGCTCCCCGTGCCTAAAGATTTTGAGTTGGTGTCCTGGTAGAATCGTATGCAGTTTAAGCGTCCTATGTTGGAAGAAGCCCTGTCTTTGCAAATTCCACTTTCTTGTAAGAGAGGCTGAATGCAGAGACTTTGGAGTCAAACTGAGTTTGAATCCTGGCACCATCGCTTGTGAGCTGTTGAACTATGAGGCAGGAACTGTGCCCCTCCAAACTGTGGGGTTCATTTCTCATCAGAAAACAGAGTAGTTGTAGGGATTACAGGAGATACCACTTAGCATCATACCTGGCACACCGTAAGTAATCAGTGAGCAGTATCTGTTTTCATGATGGTGATGCTGCTGCCACCTTGGGAGCTAGAAACTTAGCCATTTCAGTAGGTGTCTTTGGATAGTGGAAAACAGGGCTGGGCTCAAGTTCAAATCTCAGATTCAGCAGGTGTTTAAGCCCCTAGGTCAGTCACTTAACCTTTCTAAACTAATGTTTTCTCCTCTAAAATGGGATTGATTGTATCTACTTTAGTATTAAATAAATGAATAATAAAATATAATGGATGAGAAAGCACCTACTGTGGTTCCTGGCACATAGAGGTAGATGCTCAGTGTATTACATTCCTTCTCTTCTTTCCTCTTTTCCTGTTTTCAGTGGTATGGCACGTGCTAGCTCAGGACTTTGAATGACAAACCATTGGCTGCTAGAATCTAACGGACACTGTTGACGAATAAATGTGGCCTACCTTTTACCAGTCAAGTCAACATAGCTGTAACTTCCTTCTTGGTCACCACTCACCTCTTCTCTGAAGAAAGTGCTTGTCCGTTCTGTCCCACTGTCCAGGAAGGGAGTCAGAACCCTTTGGAAGGACAGACTCGGAGTGTATCAGTGTCTCATGTGTGGGGCTGTTTGGGGGAGCTGGTTTCAAGGCTGTTCCCATCAGTGTTCATGTGGAATTGCTCTAGTCTTTCTGCTGCACAAACAGAAAGGAATGTCCTGATCTCTGAGTCTTATTTTAGGATTTCGGTGCCAGGCTCTGTACTGGGAGTACAGGACAGAATCAAATGAGTGCTGATAGGGGATGGACCACTTGCTTTGGGAGCACAGAGAATGGAACTGTGCTAAGAGAGGAGGGGAAGGAGGGAACATTTCAAACTGAGGAGGTGGATTTGAGTTGAGACTGGACGGGAAGTGCAGATGCATTCCCGGAAGAGGGAAGGCCCGTGCAAAGGCTTGGGGGCCTGAATGAGCGTGGCACAAGGGAGAATGGTAGTGGGAGCTGGAGGAGAGGGCAGGTATGCTCCATGGCATCATCCAGGTGGGGTTTAGAGAGGTGTGGTGCCTGGCAGCTGTTAAGTGACCCTACACAGCTTCATTTCCTTTGTCTGTTATTTTAAGGTGACCAGACGTCCCACTTTTGGCGGGACAGTCCTGATTTTTAACAATTTGTCCCGCATCCCGCAGTGTTTTAAAAAAGCCCCGATTTTTGGAAAGAGACATATGTACTACGCTTTGTAATATTCTAAGTAAAAAAAAAGAAAAAAAAAAAAAAGAACCCCTCCCCTGGTCAATGGTGTCCCACTTTACCAATGTTAAAATCTGGTCACCTTACATTATTTCCATCTTTCTGGTAAAAGCTACATTGAGCTCGTTGCTCGGAACTCCTGCAGTCCCCACAACCAGAAACACACGCTAGTTCTCTGTGACAAGGGCTGTCTCCTTCCAGTGGTTTTTGTTTATTTAATTTTTAAGCATGTGGTTGCTTTGTTCAAATGAACTCTACTGAAGAACAAACATATAAAAGTAGAGCTGCTCAGGATAAAGCGAGGGAGGAGGTCTGGTACCCTCCTTCCCCATGTCCTGCTTCTGCCACAGCCCCAGGAACCCCGAGGCTGCACAGAAGGGGTTTGGACACCACGTCTCATACTGACTCTGGGAATTGGTACATCACTGAGTTCCTGCACCTCATTATGATTTTGGAGAGATAAAACAAACGAGCTGACTGGAGAAGGAAGTGAGAGGGCCTGGCTTTCATTTCTAATGGGATTCTAAGATTCTAGGGATATTTTATTTTTTGAATAACCCACTTTTTAAAAATCATCTGCTCTAAGAGAGCCTGACATGCAAAAGCAGCACTCAGCTCAGTGTTGGTGAAGAGTGTACCTGTGAACCTGAAAGGAAAATTGTCCAGTAGGGTAGAAATTGAGGCTACTCAGTGGATGCCTCAAATACAAACTTCTCTGCTTTTTCCCAAGTTGACAGCATCCATTTCTGGATGCACATGTAGTCAGATGATATGGATCGCTGGCTAGGCTTGGGCATTGCTAAGCCTAGTGCTTCTTGGGCACCAAGTCGCTAGTTTAGTGAAAACAACACAAATAGACCTGGTTTTAAACCCTGATTCCACACCTTTTACTTCGGGTAAGTTGCTTGAACATTTCAAACTTCTGTTTCCTGGATGATAAATGGATATAATTCGAGCATCTGCTTTGTAGGGTTGTTGGGAGTTGAATGAGGTGATGGTGTTTCAGGTGATGGTATTTTTGAAGGATGATTACTGAGGGTAGAATAGTCAGGGAGGGTTTTATGGAAGAGGTGGCACTTGATTGGGTCTTATAAGATAAGCATGCCGTCTCCAGGCAGAATTGAGAGGATTTATTTTATTTTTCTAGTTGGAGGAGACTGGGTGGGTACAGGTGCAGGGCCTGGAGAGTGTTAATGAAGTGGTTGGGTGAGAGAAGGCTAAAGGCAAGTTAGAATGTACTGGCGGGAGCCTGGAATGACTGCTTGTTAAGGTAACTTCACTGTGCAGTCAACTCGGGGTCACTGAAGGGCTCCAGGCAGAGATGTAATGATCAAGGGTGTGTGTGTGATTTGGTGGGTGAACCCGGAGACAGGGAGACCAGTTAGGAAGCTGCTGCTCTTGACCAGGTGAGAGCTAAGTTCTGAAGAAGGCATTGGCAGTGGGATGTGGGAGAGGAAGGGCTGAGTGTTCAGGGAGGGACACTTTCCCCCCAGTACCTTAGCCTCCGTCCTTCTTCCTTCTTCCTTTCTAATACTCTCTCAAGGGAGGAGGACTGACTCCTCCGGTTATTCAGAGTCTTGTTAATGGGTGGATTACAAGTTCTAGGTTCTTCCTCTTCTAACTGTAGATCTCATTGGCCTGGCTTTTGCTGGGTAGGTGACTGGCTCCTGTAAACTGTATAGACCCTCCCCATTCACAAAATACAAACAGAAACAACTCCCAGTGTTATCAGAAAGCCCTGTTCTGGGTATGACATTTTTAGTCTGCGATCGTTTCTTATGGTTAGCTCCTTTGTTTTCTGGGAGTGAGGGGAGGTTGGAAGGGCAGGATTTGGCACTTGGTTCCACGTAAAAGCACCAAATCCTCACTGCTTATTTCTCATGTGCTCTGCATGGAGGATGTGCTGTCCCCTCAGGCCTGGATGTCCTGTTGGATGACAAGGTGTGTGTGAGAGGGACGGGGAAGAGTTGAACCTTGGGGCTGGGTGGAAGGTGATGCTGTGGCCACACAAGAAAATCTGGGACTAGAGGTCAGCCTGAGGGATGTGTGTGGGGAGAAGGGGAGGTGGCGCAGTTTCATTTCCTGTGCACCTGCTTCTGTGCTGGCCACCCATCTTGCATTTTCTCATTTACCTCTCCAGGGGCCCTAGGAGTTTGTATTATTATTCCTATTTACAGGAAATAGTCATAAAGATTTAAGTTACCTGTTTTAGCAACATAGCTTTTTAGCAGTAAAGGCAGGATGCAAGGCTAGATCTGCCTCTTCACAGCCCTGGAATATTGAAGGAGGTTTGGGGAAACCACCCAAGATTATCAATTTTCAGTTCTGATTGTTTTGCTCAGGCGAGACATGCTGTCTCCATGCCTCCTCTAAACATTTATTATGACTCCACTGGTGCCAAGCACATGAGCCTGGTGGCTGTCTTTGTGTTGCCATGGTAGCTGCTCCTGCTCAAGGCCACCTGAGCACACATTTCCCCCTTCCCTGCAGTGGTCCTTTTCCTTCAAGCCTTCTCTCACTGCTCTTCACATATGGTCCACAGTCGTTGGTCCTGCCCTATTCATTAGCAGGAGGGCCTCCATCCCAGGCTGGGTGTTCCTTCAGTCCTGAGCCTTGAGAAACTAAAACATGAGCTTGGGGTATTGACGTTATTAACCAAGGGGAAGCCCATGTCATAGAGTGGTTTTCTGTTTCTTTGGTCTTAACAGTGCAGTTAGGTGGAAAGAGCACAGGATTTGGGGTCAGACTGACTTGAGTTTGAATTTCAGCACTACAGCTTCGTTGTAAAGCTTTGTGCAAGCCTCTGTGAGCCAGTTTCCTTTCTGTAAGCATGGAACTAATAATACTTACCATGCAGGCAGTCACTGAGGCTGGGGATGTTTTATGTAAAAATGCCTTGGCCCGTGCTTGGCTCACAGCTGGTGCTTGGTAAATAGTAGTTTCTATTACTAATGCTTTATCATAAGAGAAATGGTTTATACTCTTTGGTGTCCTGGGACCCTGATTTATGCTGACAGCCCTCCAATCCCCAAAATGTACACACACAGAGATTCGTATAGGCTCCCAGGGGCCCATTCAATGGATCTTAGGTTAAGAATCCCCCAGTCTTAGGAATGACAAAATTACATGTCCTCTGGGATTTGGGAACAAGTTGTTTTCATATTGGCAATTGTTAGGTTGGGGTTTATGTGGAAAAAATGTGCCATGAGATTAATAGCCTTTCTTAAAACATGTAAGAAGTTCTTAAAACACATAGGTAGCTGAATTAAAATTTTATAAGCAAATGAAATGGAGAATGGAATAAATTATTGCTGACACACACATTAATAAGTAGACCTATAATAAATGTGCACATGAATAGTGCATATGTCTTGCTTAGAATAATACATAAACATTTTAAAATTAAAAAGTCAGCATGATCTTTCTAGGATGGCAGGCAAATTTATTGTGAATTTAAAGATGTACCTACATAGCTTAACATAGATTTTATGGTTCCTATTCTTGCACCAGTTTTTTTTTTTAAATATACTTTATTGATTTTTTTACAGAGAGGAAGGGAGAAGGATAGAGAGTGACAAACATTGATCAGCTGCCTCCTGCACACCCCCTACTGGGGATGTGCCCGCAACCAAGGTAGATGCCCTTGACCGGAATCCAACCTGGGGCCTTTCATTCCACAGGCCGACGCTCTATCCACTGAGCCAAACCGGTTAGGGCTCTTGCGCCAGTTTTTAGGGAGAGGTTTCAAAGGCGAGCATCAGGTGACTGTGCAGTGGATTAGGATCATTGCAAAAGAAATTCAAACCCTTGTCATAGTGTGGAAGTGAACTGAAAGTCTTGGAATCGGAGGGACCTAGGATGCTGTTCCTTAGTGACTGTGACCTTAGATAAATTACCTGCGTGAGCTTGTTTGCTCATTCATTTAATGGGAGCAACTTCATCTACCTCATCCATCCATCTATCCATCCATCCATCCATCCATCCATCCATCCATCCATCCATCCATCCAACCGACCAACCAACCAACTAACCAACCAAACAACAGGTATTATTACTAATAGGTGCCATTCTGGTTACCTATTATTGCATAACAAATGATCCCAAAACTTGGTGTCTTAAAACAATGATCGTTTTGTTATATCCCATTATTTTTGTGGGTCAGGAATTTATGTAGGGCTCAGCTAGGTGGTTTTCTGCTGAACACCGGGTCTCTCATGGTATTCAGCTGGTGAATGGGCTGATCTGGAGGGTCCATGACTCTTTAGTTACATGTCTGGTGCCTTTGAGGGAATGGCTGGAAAGCTTAGCACAGCTGGGATTGTCAGTTGCATTGAGGTCGACATACTTCCTTAGCTGATGACAGGGTTCCCAAAGAGAGTGTTACAAGAAACAAGAGTTGGAAGCTGCCAGTTTGTTAAATTTGGGCTTAGAAATGGGCACACTGTCACTTCTGCTATATTCTGTTGGTCCCAGTAGTCATTGCATTGCCTAGATTATAGTTATAGGAGGGGACATAGAATCCATAGCCCTTTGATAAAAAGAAGGTCAAGGAATTTATAGGTGTCTTTATTTTGCCATGAGTGCCTACTATGTACCAGGTACCTTTCTAGTGCTTGAGCTTCAGCAGTAAACTAAATACACAAAAATCCCTGCTCTTGGGCAGCTTACATACCAGTGGGGGAGACTATAAACAACATTTAGAAATTAAATACTACATTAGAAGATGCTATCAGGATGAATAATGAAGGGAATGAGTAGAGAGTGAGGTTGTGGTGGAGCTAGTGGTGATTTTAGAAGGGACGGTCAGGAAAGACTGGACTGAGAAATGACATTTGAGCACAGACTTAATGGAAACGAGGAAGCAAGCTTGAGAACTTTACAGGGAGTACCAATGGTATGTAAGAAAAACAGCAAGAAAGCCAGGGCTGCCAGAGCAGAACAGGTTGAGGGGTGAGCAGCAGGAGACGAAGTCAGCAAGGCAGCCTTGCAGCCATCGTAGGTAGTGAAGATTATCTGGGTGGATATGAAAGTGCCTAGCACAGTGCCTAGAACTGCAGTAGCCATTAGACACGCAATACCTTTTATCACTACCAGAACCCAAGGTCCTCCTCATTTCACACACTGCCCACTGCTCAGCCACAGCAGCTCCCCTGCCCTGGTGCATGCTCTCATTCTGATTAGTAACAGCTCGAAAAACAGCCAGGAAAGCCAAAAAGTAACGAACGGTTTGGAAGGTGAATCCTCATAATCTACTTCTCCCCCCATTAGTAAGGTAAGTGGACTTTGTCCTGGTGGCTTTTCTGATGTGGGGGGACAAGGAGTTTGTGTGTGTACTTGTGTATGCACACCATGGGTGATTCCTGAGAGATCAACTTTTCATGAGAACCGCCCTTGAAAGTACTTTTATTATGGCCAATTTGCATAAGGGGAGATCCAAACAATAGTCAAATATATAGAAATATGGTGACAGTCAAAGAAATGCAAATTTAAACTCCTGCAAAGAACCATTTTATACCAATTAAATTAGCAAACATTTAAGAAAATGTCAGTGCTAGTGAGAAAGCAAATCAAAAGTTAGGAAAAAAATTTGTTTTATGCACAGAGCTATTCTTTGCTGTATTATTTGGAGACAATGGGGAAATAGATAAAAATGAATTGTGATATACTCATTGAAATGGAGAAATATGAAGATTGTCTATCTTCCACTGAGCATCACCTAGTGACCTCATCTTGTGTTTCCTGTGGACCAGCAGGATGGGGAAAACACAGTTGTAAGCTCAGGTGTATCAGCTCTGTAGATCTTTCTTATCTCTACTTTTTTGTTTGTTTTTGTTAATCCTCACCAAAGGATATTGATTTTTAGAGAGAGTGGAAGGGAAGGGGAGAGACAGAGAAAAACATCAATGTGATAGAGATACATTGATTTGTTGCCTTCTGCATGCATCCTGATTGGGGCCTGGGATTGAGCCTGCAACTGAGATAGTGCCCTTGACTGGAATTGAACCTAGGACTCTTCCGTCTTTGGGCTGACACTCTAACCACTGAGCAAGACTGGCTAGGGTTCATCTCTCTCTTTTTTTTTAAAAATAACTGTTTTCTTGGCTTGATGCTGTTAAACTTTTTGCTTTACAGTTGCTCAGCTGTGTAATTATTTAATGGGTGTGTGCTGTTTTGTAGGTTGTGGTGTAATGGAATAAATAAATCAAGTAAAATGGGAACAAATTCAAACCATTTAAAATTGTATAAAAATTATGGCTGCAGATGGACAAGGACCAATAGCAACATCTACAGTTTGAAAATGGTTTAATTTGTTGGCATGACACTAATGTGGGAAATGCTCTTAGTTTTTAACTTTAGAGTTCTATTAATGTCGCTTTAGTATTATTTGTATAATATAAAAAAAAACCCTTCTTTCCTCCCTCTAGAATTGAATTTCTATTTACTGACATTTACAATTCATGATAGGTTCTTGGTCCAGTTGTTTTGGATTAAAGGTTTAGGGCAATCTTATCACCATCTGTTTGCCCAAGAGAAAAATTAACATTTAATTTTGAAGGTAGTTTCTTTTAAAAAATGTTACTTTAAAAATGTTTTCCCCTCCATTATAAATATAGTATATGCTTAGCATAAAATATTTAAAAAATAACATCATTAAAAATATCATTTATAATCATGTGAGTTGGTATTTCCTATAGGTTTTTAATCAGTGCTTAAACACACACACACACATGCTTATTATGGAAATTTTCACATACACATAAAATGAGAGAATGAACCTCTGTGTACTTGTCACCCAATTTCAGTAGTCAAACAACTAACCTACTTCAGCTATAGTATAGTATAGTATAATATAGTATAGTATAGATTCTATTCCTTTTCCCGACTCCCTCTCTTTCAACACTGAAGTATTTTAAGTAGTTCCAAGACATTATTTCATCAGTTTCTCAGGATATTCTTTTTCTTGAATTTATTGGGTCATTGATTAACAAAATTAGTTTTCTTTTAACAAATAACATTTTTACTTCAGAAAGATAAACTTTTAATATTACCAAGTAGCCAATTAATGTTTAGATTTCTCTGATTATCTCATTTAAAAAGTGTTTTAAACAGTTTGCTCAAGTCATGATCCAGAGAAGGCATATACATTGTTATCAATTGATACATCTTTTAAACAACTTTTCATTTTGAAATAATTTTAGTCATAGAGGGGAAGATATTAAAATAATACAGAGTTCCCATATTACCATCTCCCAGGTTCTCCTAATGTTGCCATGTTATCACTGTAGTACACTTATCAGAACCAGGAAATTAGTAATTAAAAAATACTATTATTTATAGACTATTTGAATTTTGCCAGGTTTCTCATTAATGACTCCTTTCTGGTCCAGGATTTAATCCAGGTCCACGTTACCTTTAAGTATCATGTCTCACTGGTCACTTATTTTGTAAATGTTCATTAATTTGGGCTTGTCTGATGTTTCTCATGATTACGTTGAGGGTATACATTTTTGGTAATAGCACAGATGTGATGTGCACTTAGAGTGTCATATCTGGAGGTGCATAATGGCAGCCTGTCTTATAACTGGGGAGGTTAGTATTGGTCACTTGGTTAAGGTGGGAAGAGGGATCCTGAGTTTCTCCACAGTAAAGTTACTATTTTATGGAGAGATACTTTGAGATTTTGTAAATATCTTGTTTCATATCATACTTTTAAGAATCTTAGTATCTGTTGAGGATACCTGCTACAGTTATTACTGTGATGTTTGACTAATGGTGGTTTTTAATTTCCATGATTTCTTCTACATTTAGTAGTTGTAATTCTACTGTCCATTCTCTTGGATTTATTTATTACTAGAGGATTTCGTGCACCATGGGGTCCCTTGGCCTGGCCTGCAGGATTGGGCCGAAACTGCTCTCTGACATCCCCGAGGGGTCCCGGATTTCAAGAGTGCGCAGGCCAGCCCGAGGGACCCCACTGGTGGTGCACAATCGAGGCCAGGGAGGGATGCTGGAGGTTGGCCAGCCGGGGAAGGCTCCAGGGTGTATCCAGCCCATCTCCCTCAGTCCCGATGGGCCAGACCCTAGCAGCAAGCTAACCTACCAGTTGGAACATCTGCCCCCTAATGGTCAGTGCACGTCATATGGGATGGTGGTCGACCTGTTGACTGTCTGCCCCCTGGTGATCAGTGGATGTCATAGTGACTGGGCAACCGGTCAGCTATTGGCCCCCTGGTGGTCAGTGCATGTCATAGCGAGCAGTTGAGCAGCTTTAGCATATCATTAGCATATTACATTTTGATTGGTTGAATGATGACCAGAGGACTGGGCACTTAGCATATTAGGCTTTTATTATATAGGATGTAGTTATTTGTTTATATCAATATGGACTAATGGATATTTGTTTTAGTCTGTAGCTTGTAAGCCATTATATCATGATTTATTTTGTTGCTCACACTGTCCCAGATTTGACCATTGGGAGCTCCTTCAAATTGATTCTTGTGCCTTTTAATATGATTTAGTTATTTATTTATTTTTTTAATGAGAGCTGATTAATGATAGGGGCTTTTGTTCTTACCAGTAATGGAGATTTTAAAAAATATTTTATTGATTTTTAGAGAGAGAGGAAGGAGGGGGGGAGAGAGAGAGAAAATCAATGTGAGAGCAAAACATCATCCAGCTGCCTCCTTCATACCCCTCACCAGAAGTCAAGCCCATAACTCAGGCATGTACACTGACCAGGAATTGAACCAGCAACTTTTCAGTGCTCAGGATGATGCCCACCCAACTGAGCCACACTGGTCAGGGCCTTGCCCCATCATTTTATTTTTATGTTTTATTGATTTTAGAGAGGAAGGAAGAAGAAGATGGAAAAAGAACACAAAGTTAGGGTAGGCTTGAATGAACCCTGTGGAATCATGTATGAACTCATGTGTTCACATTAACCTTTCCTAACTTTATTAATTATTTAATCCACAGCTTCTCCTTCTCCCCCGCCCCCATATAATTTATTTGTTGAATAAATTGGGGAGTTTGTTCTTTACAGTCTTCCATTCTGGATTTTGCTGATTGTAATTTTGTAATGGCAAAACTTGTTTCTCTGCTGACTCTCTTTCTAGTAAATTAGTAGTTAGATAAGATGCATTATCAAATTCAGATTAAAAAATTTGGCAAGATATACAGTATAGGTGATAATTTGTACTTCCAATAGATAGTGCATGATATTTGGTACTTCCGGTTTTGTGATGTTACTATGGATGACCATTTGCAAAATGGTAATAATTTAATCTCTTCATTCCTTATTCATTTACAGCTATATACTTCTTTTTTATTTTTTATTTTATTTTATTTTTAATCTTTATTGTTCATATTATTATAATTGTTTTTCTTTTTCCCCCCATAACTACCCTCCTCCCAGTTGCCACCCCACCCTCTGCCCTTATCCCCCCGCACTGTCCTCATTCATAGGTGTATGATTTTTGTCCAGTCTCTTCCCACACCCCCAACACTCCTTTCCCCCCCTGTGAATTGTCAGTCCACTCTCTTTCTATGCCCCTTATTCTATTCTATTCACCAGTTTATTCTGTTCATCAGATTGTTTTTATTCACTTGATTTTTAGATTCACTTGTTGATAGGCATGTATTTGTTGTTCATAATTTTTATTCTTTACTTTTTCTTCTTCTTCCTCTTCTCAAAGGATACCTTTCAGCATTTCATATAATACTGGTTGGGTGGTGATGCACTCTTTTAGCTTTCTCTTGTCTGTGAAGCTTTTTGTCTGACCTTCAATTCTGAATGATAGCTTTGCTGGGTAAAGTAATCTTGGTTGTACGGTCTTGCTATTCATCATTTTGAATGTTTCTTGCCACTCCCTTCTGGCCTGCAAAGTTTCTGTTGAGAAATCAGCTGACAGTCGTATGGGTGCTCCCTTGTAGGTAACTGATTGCTTTTCTCTTGCTGCTTTTAAGATTCTCTCCTTGTCTTTTGCCCTTGGCATTTTATTTATTTTATTTTTTTAAAGGGCACAAGATGATGCTCAACTAACTGAGTTACTCTGGCCAGGGCCTGAGTTCTTTAGACATGATCATTGAGACTTTGATAGCTTCCTTCCTTTCTGACATGAGAAGATGTTTGGGCTCACCTTGTATGTTGCTGCCCTTGGTCTGGAATCATCCCTTGCCATAAGGCAAGCTTTAGTGTGCATCAGAACCACATGGAGGGCTTATTTAAACACCGATGGATGGACCCGACCTACCTGCAGAATTTCTGATTTAATAGGCCTGGATGGGGTCCAGTAATTTGCTTTTGCCGTTTCCAGGTGGTGCAGATAACGCTGCTCTAGGGATTACACTTTGAGAACCACTGCTTTAAAGAGTCCTACTCTTTTTGGTGGGAAATGATACTTAGAGACTATAGTCTGGATGCTAGGGAAGGTAATGATTCTTGGCTTTTTCAGTAAAGGAGGGAAATAACAGAAAAGATAAGTTTATATTGATGTTTCCAATTCAAATTTAGAATTACGTATTTTAACTTGTTTTATGTTTTTTTTTTTAAATTTTGTTTTATTGCTTAAAGTATTACAAAGAGTGTTAAATAAGTCTCCATTTTTTCCCCTTGACCTTCCCCGAAATTCTTTTATATTTGTATTTTTTCTCTTAGGTTTAAAGTCTTGGTTTTTTATGACATTAATAATTACTTATTTAATAAATATACACACAGTTTCAGAATAACAATACCAATGTTATTTCTTATGACATTGTACTAAAAACTGTTTAAGTTTTTTTTTTTTTGCAGCAGTTCCTTTTGTCCTTAGAGAAATATCCCATTAGGAATGCACAAATTACTCTGCTTTAAAGTTATTGAAATCATTTCTTTCTGTTTGGTTAACCAATCAACTTGATACACAGATTCTTTTTTTGTTTTTGCTCTGCTTTCAGTTTCAGGGAATTTTAATTTTATTTAAAAAATAATTACCTAAATATTTAAGTGGTTTCAATGTAGCATCTATAAAATGAGTTCTATTTTTAATTTCTGTCCCTTCTATTTTATTCTTTCTTTTTCCTTGTAGAAAGCCACTTAATTTGTCTTATGGTTAAATAAATGTTAATAAGCTGTACATACTGTTTTTTTCTCCTGAGGTCTGTCTTCTTTGCCCTTCTCCCTTGCAGCAGTATATTCTAAAGATTACTTTAGGGCAGTATATTTATAGAGTAATCATTCATTTTCCTTGGTAGCATCAGAGTTCTCCCCTGTTAGCATTTACAAGAGTTTGTTCCTCTATTGGTGGACATTTGGGTTGTTTCCACCTTTTGCTGTTATGAATAGGGCTTCAGTATTACAAATATATAATCTAATAAAAGAGTGATATGCAAATTGACCCTCACTCCATTACACCTAAGCCATGCCCACCAGCCAAGCCATGCCCATCAGCCAATCAGAGCGGCTGTATGCAAATTAACTCAGCCAAGATGGTGGATAGCAGCCACAGAGCTAGAGCAAATAGAAGGCTTCCATTGCACCAGCGATGGAGGAAACTGCCTGCCTAGGCTGACTGGGCCTCTGCTCAAGGCAACAATGTTTCAATTATAGAAGCCACGGAGCTGAAGCAAACAGGAGGCTTCGTTGCCTGCCTAGGCCTCCATTCAAGGCAACAAATGTTTCAATTATAGAAGATAAATAAACCCCAGAAACCTGATTCCAGCCAGCCTTGCTGGGACGTTCGGTCAATAGGAGCTGTGAGCAGCCTGAAAACGGCCCTCAGCCCTTCACCCAGGCTGGCCAGGCATGCCAGCAGGTGGACATCCCCCGAGGGGTCCCAGACTGCGAGAGGACACAAGGACTTCCCTGAATGCACAAGTTTTTGTGCACCAGGCCCCTAGTAGTATATATTTTGAGGTAGTTACAATCACTGTATATAGTTTCCTATTTTTTCTTTAATGTTTAACATGAGCATTTCCAAGTAAATGTCATGATTTAAGACAGTTTTTTCCTGATTATGAAAGTAATTCAGACTTATTTAAGAGATTTTAGAAACTGAGAAAAATTGAAAATTATCCTTAATTCCTCTACTTAGGTATGCTGTTATTATTTTGATGTGTTCCCTTATAGCCTTAACAACATTTTGTGTGAACAGTTAGAAAACAATTAACATCATAGTACATAGTATCCTGGTTTTCTTTTTTAAAATTTTATTTATTCTATATTAAAAATATATTTTAAAATATTTTTATTGATTTCAAAGAGGGAGAGAGAAAGAGATAGAAACATCAATGATGAGAGAGAATCATTGGTCGGCTGCCTCCTGCACACCTCCTATTGTGGATTGAGCCCACAACCTGGCCATGTGCCCCGACCCATGGTTCGATGCTCAATCAGTGAACCACACTGGCCAGGTTATCCTGGTTTGCTTTTATTCATAATTGTGCATTTTTTAATACCATAACTTTTTTTATAATTCCCTATTGGTAGATAGTTAGTTTCTGGTTTTTCAGTACTGTAAATAATATGATAACATCTGTGCTTTTTCCAAATTTCAGGTTATTCTTAAAGTTGGATTTTGTAAGACTTTAAATGAAAAGGAAGTATACATTTGTTAAATACATCTACTGGTTTGCTTATTTTTGTCAAGTATATTCTAATTTTTTCTTTTCCTTCTGGCAGGACCTTAGAAATGAAGTTGAGAAATTATGCAATGAAGTAAATGAAAGAGAGAAAGCAGTGGAGAATCATTATAAGAATCTTTTGAGTGAAAGTAATAAAAAATTACACAGTCAAGAGCAGGTGATCAGCCATCTAACAGAAAGTACCATTCAAAAGGACAAGGACTTCTTGCCTCAGGTATCAAAACTTTTTTCTTTTGTATTTAGATTTCGACATGGCATAGGTTTCTTTAAACTCTTTTGCATGAACATTTATAGAAAAACACATTTGGTAAAAATGATTATACCCTTCATTGCTATATATCAGAGCACTTTGTAGCTTTCTTTCTATCATTTGGGCCTCAGGCGCCAGGGAGGTAGTAAGTTTGGAGAAATGGAAGCTCAGCAAAGGGAAGGGACTTCTCTTGGGTCACATGACTAGTAGGTGGCAGATCCAATACAGGCCCTGACCTGTTTTGCTCTGGCGCCCCCCTGCTTCCCTGAGTATGTCTTCCACAGATACTTGCTGTTCCCCATTTGTGTTGTGCCCTCTCACTCTGCCATACTTTCCTCTAACTCAGTGGTTCTCAACCTGTGGGTTGTGACCCCATTGAGGGTCGAATGACCCTTTCACAGGGGTCGCCTAAATACATCCTGCATATCAGATATTTACATTATGATTCGTAACAGTGGCAAAATTACGGTTATGAAGTAGCAACGAAAATAATTTTATGGTTGGGGGTTACTACAACATGAGGAACTGTATTTTTAAAAAAATCTTTATTGTTCAGATTATTACAGTTGTT
>PVJC01001465.1:0-86632 GCA_004026665.1 Murina feae
TCGAACCCAGGACCCTTCAGTCTGCAGGCTGACGCTCTAGCCACTGAGCCAAACCAGCTAGGGCTGAATCATATTTCCTTGAGCATATTTGGGGAGATGAAGTGAGGCGTATTTGGCTTGCAAATGTTAAGTTATAAATAGCACCAAAATTTTTCTGATTAAGTTTAAAACATTTTTTTGATGAGACTTTTATTTCTTGGAAGATAGCATTGCTTTACTGAATCCTGGCTTGACCATTAGTTTAGTAAATGAAGGCTAAAATGAAAAAAAAATTAATAAAGAAATGTAATAAAATCTTACAGGTCATTTGATGTTTTGTTTTGTTGTAATGCACGTTTATGGAGATCATTTGCCAGGAACCATGATCAGTATTGTGGGGAATGCAAAGGTGAATGAGACAAGGTCCCTGTCCTTCAGGGGACGCACAAGGCAATAAAATGCGATAATGAGAAAGGAAGTGTCCAGCAGTGGTAAAATGGGAGTCTGGAGATTAGAGTGGGAGCAAAGGTATATCCTGGAGATGTCTGGAAAGGTGAAATGTTAGTCATGATGCTCTCAGTTGTAAGTGACAGAAAACACTCACACTACCTTGAGGAAACAGGGATTTAATTGGTAGTATCAGCTGAGAGGCCTAAAAGGTAATGTGGATTTGGGGTAATAATGATGTATCAGTGTAAGTGCATCAGCTGTAACAAACACCCCGCCCTGATGCAGGATGTGGACAGTGGGGGAGGTTGTGCATGGATGGGGGCAGGGAGGAAGTGGGAGCTTTGGCTTTCTGCTCAATTTTGCTGTGAACCTAAAACTGTCTACAAAATAAGGTCTGTTTTTTTTTTTTTCTTAAAGGTAGGGCTACTGTTAGTTGACAGCCTTTTGAATGGACACACGAACTGAAACACTCGGAATTTAGAGGAATAAAATGTCCCCTTCTGACCAAATGGAGGCTTAGGAGCCCACAGCTGCGCAGCGGAGACCGCCTCAGTCTGTACTTTTTATCCCTCTTCCGGGATCGCTCCCGTGGGTCTGGGCTGTCTGCATTAGTGATAGTACGAGAATGCAGTCATTCTGCAAAGGCGGCTTAATGCATCTTATGTGCCAGACCCAGTGCTTCATGCACGGTGGGAAACAATGTCCGAGCAGGAGCCCTGCCCTCAAACTTCATAAACTGGTATAGTTTTTCCCAAAGAAAAAAAAATTCTGAGATGTCCCAGAAATTTGTATTTTTAATAAGCATCCAAGAGCCCTGTTGCTCAAAGTGTATCCCCTTCTAGTTCAACGGAGGTGCAGATGCCCCACCACAGGCCTCCTGAACTGTGATCTGCATCTTAACAGGATCCACACACATGAAATCGTGAGAAGCACAGATGCTGTTACATACTGAAGTTTGAGAATCACTGGCCTAGGAAGACTGATGAGCATATAGTGGAACTGGATACAATGCGATCGATGCATTTAAAGGGAGATCATTCACTAGGAGCCACGGGCATGCGCGTAGAAGGAACAGGATCCTCTGCCTGAGGGTCCCAGGAGAGGTGCGATGTCATCTACTCCTTAAAGAGCAGGAACAAAGGCTAAAGAGATGAAGAAGGGATGGGCGCTCTCATGAGAGAAACCCACAGGCCCCAAGTCCTGAGGCAAAAGAGAGCACTGTATACAGTATTTAGGGAACAAGAAATGCATCTTGAATTGCAGCGTCGGTTTTATTTTTATTGACTCATTTTTTTAAATCAATTTCAGAGAGGAAGTGAGAAGGAGAGAAAGAAACATCAACCATGAGAGAGAATCATCGATTGGCTGCCTCCTGGGTGCCCCATACTGGGGAATTGAGCCAGCAACCCCGGGCATATGGCCTGACCAGGAATCATCAAATCCTGACCTCCTGGTTCATAGGTCGAAGCTCAACCACTGAGCCATGCTGGCCGGGCTGGGGTTTTCTTTTTAAATGTATTTAAATTCTTAACATCAACCAAAGAAGATACTTAAAAAAAATTTAATGGTTAAAGAATTTATTTTCTTTTAAGGGGGAGAGGTAATTAGATTTTTCCATTCCCATCACACTACTTTCTCTGGCCTCCTTTGTCGGTTTTTTTTTTTTTTTTGCATCCATTTCTTCATTCCTTCATTCAAATATATAGATCTGGCATTGTGCTTCGGGCCTGTTATGTGGTGGTGAGTGAAACCCAAACAGTTCCTGCAGGGAGTTTATAGGTGAGGCGGAATGATGGTGAGTAAGCCAATAAAACAGGTAAACGAGTAAACTGAGAAGATGACTAAGAAGTGTGTTATATTGTTGAGAAAGGAAGGTCTTCCAGAACGATCAATACATCCTCTTGCAAGGTGGCCACACTCACCTGCCCGTGTTTCTGTTCTGCTGGGGATCTGAATGGGGGTTGAAGACCCCCCCTCAAAACCACCCCCTTTCACCCTCTGGCTGGAACAGGAAAGGCGAGTGGGAACTGATTTTCACCTCAACTCCATCTTGAAATAAGAAGCAACCTCCAGGTTCTAACAGTCCGAGTATCAGCACACGTCTCTGAGTCATTAGACTAGGGAGCTGCTAACATGGGTCCCTGCAAGCCTGGGGAGGGACCCCATGGTCATGGACACAGAGCACAGGGCGGTGAGGCCTGGGGCGGGGTCCATGGGGGAAAGAGGGAGCAGACGTCATACGTCCATCAATCAAGATGAAAATAAATAAAGATGGGTCCAGGCCTTGCTAGGTTCCAAGTGAAATTTTTCCAGTTGCAACACAGCATTTGGGTGCGGGGAGGAGCAGGGAGGAGACTCCGCGGTGCACCCTTCGCAGGAAAACAAAGAGGGAGGCGGCTGCAGGGCGCGGTCCGCCCGCGGCCGGTGCTCGGGCGGGAAGGCGGGCTGCGCGGCCTGGAACCTTGTGCGTGCGGGTCGCGCCGCCCGGGCGGCCGGGGGGAAGCTTTTCCGGGTGGGACCGCGAGCCGCGCTTGTAAACACGGAGCCGGGCGCCGAGGGTTCGCGGCCGGGCTGGCCGCCGGCACCGCGAGTCGGGCGGGTCTGGGAGCCCAGCGCGGCCCCGGCAGGTGAAGGGCAGGCAGCGGCGGGGCCAGGTGAGCATCGGCCGGCGTCCGGGCAGCCTGGCGGGCCCCGGGGCGGGGGGGGGGAGGGGGATGACAGGTTGTAAATATCGGAGCGCTCCCCGGGGCAGCGGTGATGATGTCGCTGTTGGTTTTTCCCTTTATTTATTTATTTATTTTTTCACTGTGGAGGCTGCACGACGATGCAATGGGTGATGGGTGATGGGTGAGGGGAGACTCCCTGGTGCCCTGTCTGCTCGTCTGCACGCTTTAGGCGTGTCGGCGGAAGGCAGTGGCATTGCCGTCCGGGTCTGTGCGTTGTCTTTAGCCCCCGCCCCCACCTGCCCCGGGTCCGAGAAGCCAAACCTCAGCAGCGCTTGGACCTCACAGCAAGCTGGGCTCCCGGAGACACAAAGTGTTGCTCCTTCTGCCGACTCCGCTCACTTTTCATGTAAAATAAATACAGCCGTGTAACCGATGGCAAGCATGGCTTCGTCTCCCGAGAGGATTACTCAGCTGCAAGAGGCAGGATCAGGGAGTTTCAGACCCTCTCCTGCGGTGGGGCAGGTGGCTGCCGAGGGACACGCGTGAATGACAAGCGAGCACTGACGGGGAGCTGTAGCGTGCACAGCAGGACCGACTTGAATTTTCCAGGGGACACTGAGATTGAGCTGTGTGCTGTTGTCAACTTACTGGGAAGTTTTCATCCCCCTTTTCTTTTCTCCTCCTTGGAAACGAGAAACACCTGTTTTTGTTTTTTCCCCCCGTGATATTTTCATTTCAGCAGTCACAGTAAATAGTGATTTGTATTCATTCATAAGTGATTTTATTATTTTTCAAATATATTTTGTTGATTTTTTACAGAGAGGAAGGGAGAGGGATAGAGAATTAGAAACATTGATGAGAGAGAAACATCGATCAGCTGCCTCCTGCACAGTCCCTGCTGGGGATGTGCCCGCAACCAAGGTACATGCCCTTGACCGGAATCGAACCCGGGACCCTTCAGTCCGCAGGCCGACGCTTTTATCCACTGAGCCAAACTGGTTAGGGCCATAAGTGATTTTATTATAAACTACCACATGTAAGTTATAATTGGAGGACCTAAGATGAATACAAGACCGTTTCTGTTTCGTTAACTTTATGAACATGCCTGAACCATCATTGGGCTAAAAGGTCAGAAGACATGTAGCTCCTTGGTCACATAATGTAACTTGTAGGAAGAATATTAGGTTACATTGCACTTAGAGAAGTGTTTTAAATGTACACATCAAGGAAATACTGTTGATGCCTGATGAGGTTGTCTCTACGGTGAATATTTTCACAATGTAGTGGTTGATAGCAGGAACTATCAAGCCAGATTGGGTTTGAATTCCTTCTTGGCGACTTCCCATTTGTAATCTCGGACCATTTACTTACTACGTACGTTTCTTACTCTGTAGAATGGGGATAAGAACAGTACGGATCTCATAGGATTGCTATGAGGAATAAATGCATTAATATCTTTAAAGCACTTCAATAGTGTGTGTAGCAATTGTTGTATGCATGTTTGTTAATAAATACATAAAGTAAAAGTAAAGCAGTGTTGAAAGTAAGATGGTGGCAGCCAGGAGCTGGGGGGAGGGGGGCAAAATGCAGAATAGTTATCAACCTGGTACAGAGTTTCAGTTTTGTAAGATGAAGAGTTGTAAAGATGGGTTGCACAACCATGTGAATATACTTAATGGTACTGAACTGTACACTTAAAACGGACTTAGATGGCAAATTTTATATAATGTGTATTATAAGTTTCCCCACAATTACAAATTTTAAAAAGTGCCCGTGTTAGCGAAGTTATGTATCAGCACACAGCAGCCCCATCCACAGTTGCCTTTGCCACCGTGAAAATGCAACTCTGGCAGTCATCAGTGAGATGCGTTTGTTCGGCAAATGCATGCAATTAAGACATCATTAAGAGCACAAGCAAATTACAAAAAGATAATGCCTAAGAGTCTACGGCAGGCACAGTTCTAAAAATGCCCCATCCCAAGATTGCATGCCCTAACCCCTGGAGTCTGAATATGAGGAAATACCCCTTGACTGTGTTTTAGGTGGCACAGTTAAATGTAGGAAGGGGAAATTATCTGCGTTGGCCTAATGTAATCACAGGAGCCCATGAAAGTAGAGCGTGTTCTCTGCCTGGGCAAATCAGAGAGATTTGCATCTGAGAAGGACTGACCCTGTTGTGGCTCTTTTGAAGATGGAAGGGACACTTGCGAAGGAACAGGGGCTAGCTACCTTGAGACATGTGGGGGGCCTCGTGTTGTGAGGGTTGCCCAGCGTGGAAACTGGAACCTCAGACCTAAGGCCACAGGTAACTGAAGTCTGCTAGCAAACAGATTGAGCTCAGGACTGAGCTCAGGACTGAGCTCAGGACAGTTCCGTGGCCAAGCCTTTCATTAAAGGCCCCTCCTGGCCAGCATCTTCATTGCAGCCTTGTGATAGAGACCCTGAGGAGAGAGAAAGCAGCCCAGCCCACCTTGACCCAGACCTCCAGAACCATGAAGTACAAAACGGGTGTTGCGTGAAGCCACTGTGTTTGTGGAAATCAATTACGTAGCAATAGAAAACAAATACAGACTCCAGCAGAAACGTGGGCAAAAGACAGGGACAGGCTATCCATAGAGAAGAAAATGAAATGGCGCGTATACATATGAACATGCTTTCTCTTGCCATTAATCAAAGAAATGAAATTGAAGCAATAGCAAGGCACATTTTCCCAGCTTTTATGTTTACACAGACTTTAAAGAATTATAGCTCTCCACTTTAGTAAGTGTGCAGTGCAACAGACCCTCTCAGCTGCTTTGAGGGGTTTACACCCTTTCTGAAAAGGTCGTTCGCTCAATGTATGAAAAACTTCACTCATGTTCCTGCTCCTTGATCCAGTAATTCCACTTTTAGCAATCTATCCAAAGAAACTTATGATAAATGTTTTAAAAATGAATTTTCACAAATGTTTTAAACGTTTTGGTTAGAAAAGTCAGATATTGGCAAGTCTAAATGCACAACAGCAGGGGAACAATTGGTATCATCAAAAGATATGGTGTTATACAGACATTTAAAAAGATATTTATGCAGCATTTTGTTTATGGAAAGGTGTTTACAAATTATTGTTAAATGGGGGACAAATAGGATAGAGAACTGTATTACAGTATGTTCTCAACTATGTTTAGGAAAAAACAACCAGAAAGATGTACCTACTTAAGAAAGGGACCATTGGATAGGGATCGTTTATTTCCTCTTTTCTACTTTTTTGTATTTTCAAAATGTTGAACGATGAACATGTAGTAGTTTTTTATGATCACAATGGTCTGTAAACATTATTTTGAAAACTGTTAAGTCTCTGTGCTGTGGGGAATACAATGCATCTAAAACCTTGTCTAGTTCAAATAATGGAGAAAATAAAAATCCACTTAAATATGTGGCAGAAAGTGATTCTCCTGAGATCAGAAGAGATCGGGCACGTTCACCGTGGTATGGCCACTGAAATTGATTCTTTTAAAAGAAAAACTATGAGATAGGAAATAATAAATATTGTTGGAAAGCTGGGTAACTTATTTCTCAGTAGAGTGATCAGTGAAAGCTTTGTGGTAGAAGGATAGCTGAAAATCATACTGAAATAATAGGAAAAGAAGGCACATGGTTGAATTTTTATTAAAAGTCTTTGTTTTTTCATAGATGGATTCTAGGCTTTGGGCTGTGGACCTCAGTTACCTATATAAGTGGAAAATAAAGAACTATGTTGGACATGTAACGTTTTGCAAAAAAAGAAAAGAAAAGAAAACGCTGCATGTTATGACTAGGAAAACCAAGCTGGACGTAGGCCATTAACATATGCATTAAGAAACATCCAAAGCAGCCCAGCTGGTGTGGCTCAGTGGTTGAGCATTGACCTATGAACCAGGAGGTCACAGTTCGATTCCCGGAAGGTCAGGGCAGGTCAGGGCACGGGCTCGATCACCAGTGTAGGGTGTGCAGGAGGCAGCCAATCAATGATTCTCTCTCATCATTGATGTTTCTATTTCTCCCTTCTTCTATGAAATCAATAAAAATACATTAAAAAACCTCCAAAACATCCAAAGCTAATATTTTATCAGATACTTGATATGCCCTATTCCAGTTTAAATCACGTGTGGAGCCTCGTACTTGAAGTCAGTTAAGAAGCAGGCAGGTGGGTGGATGGGTGCTGCTCTTATTACCAGCTTCGGAATTACCTGGTTTTAATAGAAACCTTGCACAGATTTTCTAGAAGACTCCTCCCTCTAGCAGGGGTCCTCAAACTACGGCCCGCGGGCCACACGCGGCCCGCCGAGGACATGTATCCGGCCCGCTGGGTGTTTTTGCCGCCTTGTTTTTTTTTTTTACTTCAAAAATAAGATATGTGCAGTGCGCACAGGAATTTGTTCATAGTTTTTTTTTTTTAAACTATAGTCAGGCCCTCCAACGGTGTCTGAGGGACAGTGAACTGGCCCCTGTTTAAAAAGTTTGAGGACCCCTGCTAGAGTCTAGAGTCTAGAGCAGCGGTTCTCAACCTGTGGGTCGAGACCCCTTTGGCGGTCGAACGACCCTTTCACGGGGGTCGCCAAAGACCATCCTGCATATGAGATATTTACATTATGATTCATAACAGTAGCAACATTAGAGTCGTGAAGTAGCAACGAAAATAATTTCATGGTTGGGTCACAACGTGAGGAACTGTATTTAAAGGGCCAGTAGGTTGAGAACCGCTGCTCTAGACTAGACAGCTTCCAGGAGCACCAGGCCACAGCTACTCCTCCTCCATTTTCCCCACCGGCGGCTCCCTTTCCCATTTCACTTCACCCTCCCCTCCCACACCTATATCTGCTAACCAAACGCTGGCTTTCTGCATGGGGAACATTCATCCCTTAAACCATTTGGAGGGATATCTAGCCATGGTTGCTTCTTTCTTTTTCTTTTAGGGTAGATTTTGTATCTGGTTTGTAAGTAGCCAGATGGCATGCCAGTTGGGAGCTTGTGGTGCAGGTTAAGTAATTCAGAGGACTGAGGCCTGAGAAGGTGATAAAAATGACCACCAGTAGTCAATTCCATGCATTATGTTTGCTGTGTTTCATTGGCCACTGTAGATATTACCAAACAGACAATAAAAAGCCCACATAATTCATTTTCATGCTGACAATAAGGTAAGAACTTTATTTGGTCCATGAGTGTAATTAGTTGTAATGTTAATAGGAGTCATGAGCAGAAATCGAAGTCAAAATATAGAGGCTATTGCACTGAGATATCAGGCTTGCTATTCTCATCATTTTGTTTGTTTTTCAGATACTCATTAACTGTTAATTTTAGTTCTGTGTTTCAAATTGGATGCCCAGGTTATATGCCACCTGAGTGTGGCAGAGATTTATTTGTTCAGCTATCTTGGTTAGCGTAACCAATTTATAATTCTGTACAAACTGAAGCTGCCTGTTCTGCCTTATCTGGTTTGCGTTTGGACATTTATCTCACTGGGGGAGAATTTGCTAAATATCCACTTCACCTTGTGATCTGTAGATGTGACTATAAGTGTAGATTTTCAGTGACAGAACAGGAATATATAGGTTAGAAAACATCAGAAATGTGACCAGCACTTTTTGTGCTCCAGGAAATCAGCTAAATGATCTCCTGCCAGGTGTTGTTGGCCCATTTTTGTGAGCACTTTAACTTTTCCGGAACAATTTCTCTTCTGCCTTTAGGGACTCATTGATTAAACATGTAAGAATTGAGCACTTGTTTTGTGCCATGGCGCAGGGCTCTTGTACTTGAAGCTAGGAATACAATATTGAACACAATAGGCACATTCTTGCCTTCATGAAGCTTATCATTGAGTGGGGCAGACAGACGAGAAATCAGGCTATTTTACACAGAGTGAGAAGTATGATAACTGAGGACATCCGGGCGCTACAGGAGCACATTAATGGGATGACGGAAATGGACACCCAAGTTGCGTGCCTGCAGAAGATAACAGGGTTTTGATTTTAGAAATGGCTGCAGCGTGGCAAATGGATTCATGGAGGGCAAGACGGACTGGCAGAAGATGGCGGTGGTGTCTGAACTAAGACAGTACAAAGGAGCGCAGTGGGTAAATTTTGCAGATCTTGTAGCAGCAGCTGATCTGGAGTGATTGTGGGTGAGGGAGCCAGAAGGTGACATTCATCTTTCTGGAGTGGATGATGATGCCCTTCAGAATGCCAGAGGGAGAGGGAAGATACCAGGGGGAGGGGGAGAATGCCAGGGGGAGGGGGAGAATGCCAGGGGGAGAGGGAGGATACCAGGGGGAGGGGGAGAATGCTAGGGGAAGATGAAGAGTTCGGTTTTGTGCCCCTTAGGAACTAGGAGACAATTAAATGCAGTTGCATATGTGAGTCTAGAGCTCAGAACAATCTGTTCCTCATCTACCACGTGGATTGTAGCTGAATTCACAGGAATAGACAAGACCATTCAGGAAGAGGAACTTAATAGGAAGGTCACGGGGGAATGGAGGAATGTCTTCATTTCTGATATGGGCAGGGGAAGGAGCTTCTAGAAGGGACCGAAAGGAGCACCCAGAGATAAAGGAGAAATACCAGACAGACTGTGTCAGTGAATGCACGGGAGCAATGCGAAGAGTGGGTGTTCATAGACCAAATACTGCCGAGAAGTCAGTCAGGAGGGGAGTGGGAGGTCTCCTGGGTTTAGCAACAAGGGAATTGTTAACCCCTGCCTGTGCGGTTTCAGCCAGGGCAGAACCAGATTGCTTCTGGGGGAGAATGAATGGGTGGTGAGAGTGAGAAAATACAAAGAATACATTTCAAGAAACTTGGAAGAAAAAGGAGGAGGGAGAAGTGTTCTAGCTGTGGAGGAACTTGGGGGAGAAGGGAAGGAATTACTTACTTACCTTTTCTTCTTTAAGAAGAGACACTCCTTTTGAGTCATCCTGCATCTTGCACCCTGGAATCCCTTCACTCCAGGACCACTAGAAAAACCGACACATAGCAACTAATGCTGCTGCCTTGCACAGTTGAGGAGGGACCCTTGACTATAAATTAAAGCCTTTCCCCCAGAGCTTCCTGAACTCATTGCTGTCACCACTCTCTTCACCAGTTAGTTGGTTTATAATGGAAGGAAATGAAAGAGAATATGGTGACCCTGGGACCATACAGACAACCCCTAATGCCATCCTGCACCCTGCTTTGGCGTTCACAAAGCACCTCATCCTATCATTTGATTCACACTCCACAACAGCCTGTGAAGAAGGTAGAACCTGAAATTCAGGTTCAAGTGACTTGCCGAGAATTCTGCATCTGGATCTAGTGCATGGAAGGTTCACGCTCAGGTGTTCTAATTCCAGATCTTCTGATCCAAAAGTAATTGCCCTTCATTGAAAGTTAGATGTGACACCTCTATTTTCCCTGTAGTGGGGTCATATGAAACCCTGGGCTTATTGTCTTCTAGGACATTTAAGAAATAAGACTGAAAGTTGTGTGTCAACTTTGTTATTTTGTTTATACACTGATATTTCACCCCCCATAAAAAAATTAAGTTCATTTTAAAAGGAGGCAGTTTATTTGGACACGCCTGAATACTCAACATGTGTTTGAATTAGCTGTAGTCACATCTGATTTGAAACTATTTCTTTTAATTCTTTTGACACGAACACTTATTCCCAGGTTTTTAAAAACCAAACATTTTTACAAGTGTTTGTATTTATTGGCTAGATGAAAAATGATGTCTTAGGGAAACATTAGTAAAAGGTTTGTGCAATTAGGACTATGCAAACATTTGCAAAAGCACTTGTTTGGCCTAAATGAAGTCAGTTATTATATCTGTGCAGGCATTCCAAATATTGTGTCCCAAGGTCACTAAGAGAATTGAGGTTTGCTATTTAAAGAACAGCCTTTTATTCTGTTTGTTCAGGAACCTCTCATCCACCATTCCAATGACAAGTATTACAGAGGTGTTTTGTTTTTGTTTTTTTAAGTTAGGTATAAACTATTTCCCTGGGTATAAAGATGATATTTAGCAATTAACTTTCTGAGTTTTGGGATTAACAAACAGTAATATTTAAGAATCAACATTAAAGTTGCTAATATTTGACACTAAAATTCAAAGCTTCATGTGTGTAAAATTTTAGCTTATTATCTCAAAGCAATAAATTTACTATGACTTGTGACATAGGACTGTACGTGCATTTTAAAGATTTTTAAAAAGTGACTTTTAGAGAGAGAGTAAGCGAGAGGGAGAGGAAGTGAGGGCGAGACATCGATCAGCTGCCTCTTGAATGTACCCCACCGGGGATGGAGCCCGTAACCTGGGCACGTGCTCTAACTGAGAAGTGAACTGGCACCCTTTCGGTGTACTGGATGACACCCAACCAACTGAGCCGCACCGCCCAGGGCTATGTGTGCATTTTAGTCTTAGCTTCTGCTCACTGATCGGCCATATTACCTTGAACAACGTACTTTCTTTCTTAAATCTTGATTTCCTTATCTGTAAAGTGGTGGAGACAATACCGGCTCTCTAGGAGGGTTGTTGTGAGGACTTGCCAATATAATGCGGAGATAGGGCTTACCACAATGACTGCACTTTAGTAAGTACTCAGTAAGTATTAGCTGTGACTCTTTAATCTTGGTCTTGGCTTAGGAATGATAAGAACTATCTTCATTGCTCTTATTTTATTAAATACATCATTCTGCGTTTAACACGTGTTCATCCACATTGAAGGGGCCCTAACTATCATATGCATATCATTCTAATGTCAGATCAAAACAGTCAGGGAGATACGGGCCAATCAGAGTTCCAGAGCGCAACTCCAGAATGCTTACACGCTTCAGGGTTGTTCTGTAAAAATTCATTCCATGCTAATAATAGCCCATAATAAAAGAAATTTAGACCCAGATGTGGAGACAAAAGTAAAGTTTCTACTGTTCTTCTTCATACCTTGTAAACTTTTCATTTATCCCATATGATGGGCAGAGGTTTTTCTGGCCTTCACGTTGTACGTACTAAAATAACAAGAACTCATCCTGCTATTTTGCCTTACCTTGTCCTTATCTTTGAGTGTCAAAGACAGTGTTTTGTCTGCCTTTGCCAGTTTCACTTTGCCTTTGTAGCCAACATTATTGTCACAGATTCATTCCAAAAAAGGAGGGGTCATGGATGCAGCCCATCACCACCAAGTGTATCTGTCCTTTCAAATGAGAAGTGTGTCACCTTTTGATCTTAATCGTGGGCTGTCTCTCTCCAGGTGCCATTCAACAAAGACCCAGGCTTACTTTTTTAGCAGGTTCAAGTGTAGCAGAGAAAGAAAAAAAAAAAGTCAGTTAATTACCTTCGTGTTCATTCACTGTGAATACCCGCAGGAAGCAGTTTTGTAAACATGTGCTAATTTACAAGCTGGTTGTTGTTTTGAAGGTTAGAGTTGTAAGTAGACTTCCTTCTGCTATGCAGCTGCAATGACCCAAGGAATTGAAGTCAACAGGAAGTGAGACGATTATTCATTTCCCATGACTCCCAGCAAAGGCCCTCTGTGGAGCAGGTTTGTCTGTGGGTCAGAAAGACTTGGACAGCTTGGGAAGAAGCCTCTGCGCTCTTGCCTCCCACCTGTGCCTTTGAGGTCGGGAGCCCCATTGCTAGAGCAGGTACATTGGTTCTGTGTGTATGTTTGTTTCTTTTGTTTCCTTTGTCTTTGGTTTCTTTCAACTGAAGTCATCTATTGAGGACATATTATTATGTCATTTAATTGTGTTCTGTCACTAAGACCCTTTGTTGTCCCTTGCTTAGTAATGATTCCTTGGTTATGTTCCCATTAACACCTTTTGTTTACTTCTGTTGAAGCACATTTTTACACTTGATTTTGTGTTGTTTCCCGTTTTGTGTTCTTAGCATCTAGCACAGTGTTTGGGTACTCGGCCTGGCCCATCCTCTCGTAAATGCTTGTTGAGTCTAAGTGGTTGTGTGGTTAGGATTCAGCTAGCTTCTAATAGAAATGGGAGTTGGTTTTGATTTTACAAAGCACCTCATGAGCAATACCCACATTTGTGCGTCACAGCTCGCTAAGGTAGATGTGGGCAGGCCTTGGCAGGGTTTTCATTTTGCAGATAATAGGGGCCCAGAAGCACTGAATCAGCCTGACTTGCTGGAAGTCATTCAGCTTAGAAGGCAATGCCAGGACATGAACCCTCTTCTGGTGTCAGAAATTTGTGTTCTTGCCATTGCTACACCTCTGTCCCACTAAATGAACTCAAAACTGGGAAGCGCACACATGGGTTGGATTCAACCTTACTTCTTGTTTGTGGTCCTTCTAATAAAAGTGATTCAAAAGGTAATTGAACTTGGGTGGCTCACGGGACTTGGTAATTAGACAGGGGTTCCAGGAACTTTTTTCTTCCCCATAGGGATTTCACTTGACCGTAGATGAGTCATCTTGAGCTCTCTTTCATCATCTTTAAAATAGTCCTGCTACTTTATTCACCTCTCTCTGGTGAGATGACTACATGTATTTATCAAGAAGCATATCAATGTCCAGCTGGTGTGGCTCAGTGGTTGAGCATCGACTGTGAACCAAGAGGTCATGGTTCGATTCCAGGTCAGGGCACTTGCCTGGGTTACAGGCTCATTCCCAGGAGGGGGTGTGCAGGAGGAAGCCCATCAACGGTTCTCTCTCATCATTGATGTTTCTCTCCCTCTCCTTTCCTCTCTCTGAAATCAATAAAAATATTTAAAAAAAGCATATCAAGCAATGTATAAACTGTACTCTAAACCATGCATGTGGAGGTGGTTATTCTCAGTAAAGCCAAGTGATTTTTGCTCAGGTTAACTGAATTTGAGGAGCCTGAGAAAATTGGATTACATTCAGTTCTGTATTGCGCTTGGAAATGTAGCCACCATACTCAGGTTCACGCAGACGATTCTAAGAAGTTGTATGAGCTGATGACACGTTTAAATCTCAAGCTACTTCCCTAGCTCTTTTTGGGTGTTTCGCATATCTGGGTCTCCGAGTACCTCCTTGGGGGTGTCATTACCTTTTTGCAGTCTGCTACATGCTCAGCCCAGGCCAGCTGGCTTTGCTCAGGGGCACCTGCATGGATGCTGGTCAGTCATTCCCTGTTGCAGCTGGAGGCTGATTCTGGCGACATGCGGTTGCTATGATGGAAATTTCACCGTCTTCGTCTCAGTCCTGGGAAAGAAGATAGTTTGAATGGCATTTCGGTTTGTTTTTGAATCACTGTTCCCTGCCATGGAGGTAAAGGGAAATGGAAAACATGGAGTCTGCATTTTGGACACTTACGTAACTGAAGTCTGTCTTGTTTCTAAAAGCAGGACATTGGAACTTGTTGGTTTTACAAAATGGGTTTCCCAATCAAAAGCCTTGGCTCTTCAATCCTCGGTTGACGTAGGGGCGTCATAACATCACTGCCTTCAATAACACAGCAAGCTGAGATTTGAAGTGCCAGGCTTATATTTAGTTTGGTTTCTGGGAAAACATCTTGGGGCATCAAATGCCTCAATGATTTTGCAAGTGGCAAACAATAAACAAGAGCAGAGATGTACTGAAAAATGCTTTAAATGGATTGTCTGGGGCTATTTCAAAGGAACATGTCCTTACGGGTGTTAGAAAGAACTAGAGCTCGAAGTCACTGGAAAAGGGAGACCAGCTAAGCTACTGATTTGGAGTGGTTTACAAAATAACCCCCAAGTGCAGCCTAGGTGCTTTTGTTTCTGTGAAAGTCTGAGTGAGGTCTTTTGCTACCTGACCTTTGCCATGTTATTTTTAAACCTGGTTTCAATAGCTTACAAGCTTTCTTTACCAAGCAAAAATTTAAAAGCTCAAGTCAACGTAATATTTGTGAAAGCATGTCAAATTTTACTTTAGGGAGCTTATAATGAATTCACATATGCTTTTGTCAGAAAACCCAGAGTGGTCTTTATATTTACAGGGGCCCAGTGCACAAAAATTTGTGCACTTGGAAGGGGGTCCCTCAGCTCAGCCCGTGCCCTCTTGCAATCTGGGACCCCTCAGGGGATGTCCACCTGCTGGCATGCCTGGCCAGCCTGGGTGAGGGGCTGATGGCTGTTTGCAGGCTGGCCAAGCCCCCCAGTGGGGACCCTCACCCCATGGGGACCCTCACCCAATGGGTCCCCTGCTGGCCATCCTGGGTGAGGGGCTGAGGGTCATTTTCAGGGTTCTCACAGTTCCTTCAGGGTTCGGGTCCCTACTGAGGTGCCTGGCCAGCCTGGGTGAGGGGCTGAGGGCCGTTTTCAGGCTGCCCACAGCTACCATTGACCCAACGTCCTAGTGAGGCTGGCTGGAATCAGGTTTCTGGGGTTTATTTATCTTCTATAATTGAAACTGTTGTCTTGAGCCGAGGCCTAGGCAGGCAAGGAAGCCTCCTGTTTGCTTCAGCTCTGTGGCTTTTATAATTGAAACACTGTTGCCTTGAGCAGAGGCCCAGCCGGCCTAGGCAGGCAGTTTCCTCCATCGCTGGTGCAACAGAAGCTTCCTGTTTGCTCTAGCTCTGTGGCTGCTGGCCGCCATCTTGGCTGGGTTTATTTGCATACAGCTGCTCTGATTGGTTGGTGGGGGTGGCTTGGCTGGTGGGCGTGGCTTAGGTGTCTCAGAGTGAGGGTCAATTTGCATATTACTCTTTTATTAGATTAGATGTTACTGCTGTGCAAACACACTCTCTATGCAGTTGTTCATTCAACAAATACTTGTCAAGCACCCATTGTGTTCTGGCCATACTTCTAGGCCCAATGGAGGATTATACAAATGAAATAGGGTAGAATTGCTACCCTATGCTCTCAAGTTGATGCAAGTACAGTAAGGTAGGTGTGTGACTTTAGACAGTTTATATATCTTTGGGCCTTAGTTTCTCATCTGTAAAATGGAGATAATAGTGCTCACGTTGAACATTGTGAGAGTTAGAGATATCAAGTATCAAGTGATGTAACCAGCACAAAATAGGTTTTTGATAAATTATGTAGTTAATGTTATCATTTCAGAAAGAACAGGCAGCATGTGGTATATGTGTTGAGGGCAGTACCAAAGACATGTGGATGTTTAAAGAGAGAGCAGACTGTTTCAGGATCGGGGACCAACAAATGCTTGTGGAAGAGTGAATAGCATTGGAGCTTGAAGAGTGTACCTCAGAGGTGACTGTAAGCAAAGTCTTGGAGTTGAGAAAGCATGGCGTTTGAGAAATAGCATTCTAGTTTGGAGGAAAAGAGTGTATTTTATGGAAGGGAAGTGGGAAGTTTTACAGGCAAGTGAGACCAGGGTTGTGGAAGGCCTAGAGCGGCAGGTTAGAGTTGGGCATTGTGGTCAATGGAAGCTTCATTAAAGGATTTTAGTTGCTACCGTCTCCCAGTGTACTACTTTGTCCAGCCCTTTGAGAGCACTCGGCAAATATTAATTGAATGAATAACTGAGTATGATTTTAGACAAACTGAGCGTAATTTGGCCATGAGAATGCCAGGGTAGATTTGTCCCACAAGTAGTTAGGACCAGAGGTCAGGCCTGAGATTGATACTGAAGGTGGACATTTGGGAGGCTTGAACGTAGAAGTGTTGTTGAAGTCACAGGTGCGGATAAATGGATCCGAAGAACCACATGTATCTGTAGTGGGAGGAGAGAGCTTAGGCCGTGGCCCCGTTTGATGAGGTGACCAGCAAGGGCAGGAGGAAGGTGGAGACTGAGAGCGAGAGGGAAACAGAGTGTGGTGCCCCTGAAACCCAGGGGGAAATGTTTGAAGGGGCAGGTTAATAGCATCAACGAGGGTCAGGACTTGGAAGAACCGCGGATGTATAAGGAGGAGGTCGGGGTAGCTGGAGAACAGATGTTGGGTCAGGTGGTGTCAGGTCGTAAGGTGTAAGTGGCACAGCACACTCTGTCGCATTTCTTTCTTTTGTCAAGGTTAGTGTTTGCCAGTATTTGGTTTTTGAGCGTACGTTTAAACAGCGTGCCCAAACTGCGCATATAATCTGATTCCAATGAAATACTGGACAAGAACACACCTATTGATTTATTATTCTCTGAATTATGGGATCGTGACTGATTTTTCTTTTCTTTCCCATATTTATCAGTATTTTCCAGAGTTTCTATGAGTATTTATTTTAGAACTGGAAAAAAACACTGTACAAATTATTTTTTAATGTTTTACTCCTTATGTATTGTATGTCAATAAATATCTACTTTATTGAAACTTGTATACAATGTAGCCACATTTTAAAAACATTTTTATTGATTTCAGAGAAGAAGGGGAGAGAGAGAGAGAGAAAGATCAGTGATGAGAGAGAATCATTGATCGGCTGCCTCTTGCATACCCCACCTGGGGCTCAAGCCCACAACCAGGGTATGTGCCCTTAGGAATCAACCACTGAGCAACACTGGCTGGGCACAATGTAGGCATTTAATGTTCTCTCTAGGCCTATGAAAATGGGATCCCACCTGTGTTTCTAGCTGTCCTTCTCTGAAAGACTCCTAAATGCTTTTTAAAAGGTCTCCATTGGTACCGTGTTCTTGTCGGCTGCTTGTGGCTTATCTCTATTTTACCAATGTGCTAACTTTGTCTTTATGACAAAAACCACCATGAAAAATCATAACCTCTTGTAGCCTCATGGTCCAGAAGTGTTGTCTTGCTGGGTCAGATCCTCTTGTGGTGGATCCTTCCTATTACGTAATTTTAGAAAATTCTCAGTCAGCCACAGCCTTAACCAAAGTGAAGAACATGTGAGAGCCACATGTGCTGACTGTTCTTGCAGTCACCCTTGATTTGGAAAGGACCGGCAGAAACAGTGTATCCTAGGTGTCCTTGGCATTGCATGGTTCTCCATAGTCCAGCTGCTGCGAAATTACATGGCCCCAGATACCATCTCAGCACCCATTAAGTTCTGATCACAAGCCGTTTAGTCATGGGTGAGGGGGGGGGAAGGGTAGGAGCCAGTACTTCTACCAAACAACTTGGGAGAACATGGCACCTCTGTGTGGGCGGGGCTGGTCTCACTGCTCGTCTCTGCTTCTGCCTCTGTGTGGGAGGACTGCTGGTTTCATCCTGTTGATGAGCGTTGCCCAGTGAGCATGCAGACAGCAGATTTCCTTGTCAGAAAATAGCAATTCACTGATTCTCCATCCTGTTGCCTCTGATGCAGGATGGGTTCTTGGGTTTGAACTTTGATCACTACCCTAACCAATGGACCTTAGCTTCTCAGTCTATTAAACAGGAAATAACCCTTTTTACAGAAAGAGTATTCTATACAAAAATAAGGAAAAATATCTGTAGATCGAGTTTGGCTGAAACCAGTGTAGCATCAGTAGTTGGTTGCTGACTGTGTTAATTGGGCTGACGAACCTTTCCTGGGAGGGAGAGACCAGGCACCTGGTTGTTGAATGGGTGAGGCCCAGAGGCATGTGGCAGAATTATACATCAGCTTACAGTTTTTAAAGCCATGTTCGGACAGCTACCTCGTGAACGACCCACAGGTGAAGCGACTTGATAGGAGCAGCTGTACTGAATCCAGGTAGCGGAGTGAGGCACCCAGGGGTTAGTGGTTTGCCCGAGGCCACCCAGTGTGTGGTTGGTTGGGCCAGATTTGGAGCACAGTCCTAATTAGCTCCTGATTTCTGGTTTCGTGCTGAGGCAAACCACACTGCACCCACACACTGGTTTTACCCAATTCACTTTTGTCAGAGGGAGGTACTCTTCATATTTTGCCTTGTCCAAATACGTTGTTATTTTTTTAATTAATTAATTTCAAAACCAGATGAGGCAAGCTAGTAGAAGGTGTTTTACTCATAGATTTTAAATTTGGCAGTAGATCCTTGTAGCAAACTTAAGGGCTGTTCATCCTAATACAACATAATAAAATACTGACAAATATGGAAAATATGAAATTCCAAAACAGGTAAGGGTGACAAGGGCCCAAAGGGATGAAGACGTAGAGATCCTATCGGAGGGTCAGGAAGGCATTGTGCCTACTCTCAAGTAGCTGGGAGTGCAACGTGGGGTCAAGAGAGACTGTCGATTGAGTGCAATGTGGCAAACCCAGGCTGCTCTGTGAGTTGGAGCAATTTGGAAGGCTCCCGACTAGGAGCAAAGCATGGAGGAGTAACACCACGAGGTGGAGAGGTCATGAAGGGCCATGGCCTTCACTCAGAGGAATAACAATGCATTCATTCCACCGTGTCAGCTTACTGCCTTTTTGTGTGTCGGGTACTATTCTGTGCACTTGGGATGCTGTAGTGAACAAAATAAACATAAATGGCTGTCCTCAAGGAGCTTACGTGTTACTTGGAAGAGAGAAACCCTGAACACTAAATAATAAACTAAGTGGTGTGTTAGGTCAGTAAATGAACAGGGGAAAAGGGCCTACCTAGCCAGGTGATTGACATGAACAGTAGTAGTAAGTCAGTTGACAGTGTCAACCTGGATATGATGAGAATGGTTTTACCTCTCGAAACAGAGCCCTGGTCCAGTCAGGAGAAAAACATCAAGCAGATCCCTTGACCAGTATTCATCAAAACTGTAAGTTCGTCAAAAACAAGGAAGTCTCTTGTCATAGCCAAGAGGAGGCGAAAGAGACATGAGAACTGGAAGTCATGTGGGATCCTAGATGGGATCCTAGAACAGTAAAAGGATAGTAGGGGAAAATGGAGGAAATCACAGCCAAGTTGGAACTTTAGCTAACAACAGTGTATAAACATTGGTACATTAATTGTGATAAAATGTACCAGACCTAATGTAAGATGTTACATGGGGGAAATTGGATGTGGGGTGTATGGGAATGCACTGTACTACCTTTGCAATAATTCCATAAATCTAAAACTGTTCTAAAACTAAAAGTTTATTTATTTACTTTTTATTTATTTATTTATTTATTTATTTTTAAAAAAAGCAGAATAAGGGGAATGAGAACTCCAGGGCAGAGATATGTGTTAAAATTTTAAATAGGGTGGTCAGGGTAGGCCTCATTGAAAAGATGACATGAACAATTATTTAAGGAAACAGTTGGCCACGTTGACATGTGGGGAACAGGCAAGGCAAAGACCCTGAGGTGAGATGTGTCAGCAAGTTTGAGAACCAGCAGGAGGCCCGTGAGGCCAGATGGGAGGGAAGGTGGAGGGGGGAGAGAGTGTGAGGTCATAGAGGAAAGGCGATGGTGCTGATCGGGCAGCGAGAGGCCTTTTAGGCTTGTTACTCGTGTATCCTGTGCCAGGAACTATGCCACGTGTTGCCTTATTCAATTCTCTCAACTGTCCATGGGGAAGGGTATTACTAACTTGTTGATTTTGCAAATGAGAAAACGGAGAATAGAAAGGTTAAGTAACTTGCTGAAGTCCCCTTCCTCCTGAAGGAGCCCCAGAGTTGTCACTGCTGACCTCTGCCTCTTCTCAGGAGGCTGGACTGCATTGTCTAGGTCACAAGGGTAGGGATTTCATCTCTTTAGTTCACTGCCTGTCATCAATGCCTAGAATACAGTCGCTGCTTCAGAAAGTATTTATGGAGTAAATAAATCACGGCTACTCTCAGTAACTCTTTTAATCTATTTAATTTGTACCGTGCAAATACAGGCAAAGACTTGAATTTGTCACACTGGTCTGTTAATTCATTTATTACACTCCTAGAGGCCTGGTGCACAAAAATTTATGCTGCACTTGTGTGTGTGGGGGGGGATGTCCCTCAGCCCGGCCTGCTCCCTCTCACAGTCTGGCCCTCGGGGGATGTTCTACTGTGGGGAGCGGGCGTAGGGAGCAGGCACAGGAAGAGGGCCTAAGCTGCAGTCTGGCCTCCCTCTGCGGGAGGTGACCAGCAGGCCAGCTGATCGGGGCTGCCCCCATCACTCTGCTGCTCCTGCCGCCAGCCACCATGGCTGTCTGCCCTCGGCCCTTGCAACTACCTGGCTTTGTACAAAAGGATGTCCGGCTGTCTGGTCTAATTAGCATGTTATGCTTTTATTATTATAGAAGTAATGATTTTTTTTGGGGGGGGGCTGTTGTTCAAGCAGTAGTTGTCTTTATTGTTTGTTGCTAGAAATAATCATGATGTGGTGAGAGGGCTGTAAATCAGAGGTACTGACAGCAAAGCCTAAAGGAGAAAAAGGAAACAATGTCGCATGATTCTGAAGATGGCCGCTCAAAAAAGTCTCTTTTTTTCAACAAATATTTATTGAGCTGCAGTTGTGTCTGGGGCTCCAGGGGTGAACAAAATAGTAGCTGCTGCCCGAGGGGATGTTGTCATTGAAACTGCAACGTGTATAACTGACGGAATACAGGTACCATGGAAACCTAAACAAGGACTTGAACTTGGTCCGGGACACCAGAGAATGCCTCCCTTCGGAAGTGATGAGGCCTCATTATTGGTTGCTGTGTGACATACTGCTCCCAAACTTTGTGTCACAATTGAGCATCCCCCCCTGGTTCTGAGTTAACTGGGCTCGGCTGGAAAAACCTCATTTGGGATCTCCTATGCATTACAATTAGATACTGACTGGGGCTGGAATCCTTGGAAAACTCACTGGGCTCTCATCCAAGATGGTTTCTTCACATGCGTGCTTTAATATGTGACCTGTGTCTACTGTCTATTTCTGTTGTCTATCAAGGCATTTTGTAAAAAAAAAAATTTTTATTGATTCCGAAGAGGAAGGTAGAGGGAGAGAGAGAGAGAAAACATTAATGATGAGAATCACTGATCAGCTGCCTCCTGCATGCCCCCCACTGGGGATCGAGCCCACAAACCCGGGCATGTGCCCTTGATCGGAATCGAACCTGGGACCCTTCAGTCCGCAGGCTGATGCTCTATTCACTGAGCCAAACCAGCTAGAGCCATTTTTTAAAACTTCTTTTCTTAGAAGAGTGCATCATGATAGACTGAGCCTCTTTAGGACAAGAGGTGTGGCTTATTCATCTTTCCATCTCTAGTGTCTTGATTCTGGCGTGACCTTATGAAGGCGAGATGAGTGATTTCCAGAATGCCCTGTTAAACAGCACAGCATTGAAATGGTTTTAAAGTTGAATTGCCACTACCCTTTCATGAGGATTAAATGAGGCAACGTGTACAGAAGTGTCCATGGGACCTCTCATTCTCTCTGGACTGCAGGGTCTCCTGTGAAAGCTTGGGGTTGAAGGCATGATCTCAAAGGCCTATGGTTAGCTTAGAACATGTGGGATGGAAGTGTTCCCCAACCCAGGCGTGCTGGCCCTCAGTGGCTCTTTACTTCTCACCCGTCTATGAATACTCTTTTCAGGAGCAAAGAACACAAAGGGCATGATCCTTTGATATTTTGATTAGAACAGGGAAGGGAGGAAGAGAGGGAGGGAGGAAGGGAGGAAGAAAGGAAGGGAGGGAGGAAGAGAAAGAGGGAGGAAGGGAGGAAGGAAGGAAGGAAGGAAGGAAGGAAGGAAGGAAGGAAGGAAGGAAGAGAATTACTTTGAAGGTATTTATCCTCTAAGGTGATTAAAGAACTTGGTACTGAATTGTAAGCACTGGGTAAGAAAAGGAGTATCCATAATATACTAGAACCTTAGATGAGTAACTTAGTGCTCTCTGCACCTTGGTGCCTGTTATATGAAATGGGAAACATATTTTGTTATTAAATTCATTTGAAATTATAGTAAAGAACTAAAAGCTTTGAAATTTATTACGTTTTTCTTTTTTTAGCCTCTGGCATACAGGATAAAACTGAAAACAAAACCCCAAGTTTCAGAATTACAAAAGTAGTGAAACCTTGTTGCATAGTTCAGGGGGCTCCAGTCCTCTTGGAGACATGGGAAGCAAAGCCGTGTCTGCAGTTAGAAAAATGCTATACCGGCTTTCACCTCCAAACCTTCAGTCTGTGCCTTGCTTCATGAGTGATGACAAATAAATATCAAAATATAAAAGTAGACAAATTCACTGTCATTATCGATTTGCAAGGTTAACCACAGAGTTCGGTGAACTCCGAACCTCCTTGATACATTTAAAATAAAGGGCTGTAATACTAGTTTTATTTACATACAGTAAGCAATGTAGATTGGTGCTGTTGACTGAAATGTGATGGTTTAATGACCTAAATGCTAAAAGTGGTTTTAATTAACCATAAAAATGGTTCCGTTTTTAAAAAGAAAACACATCTATGTACTTTTGAAGCAGCTTGCAAAGGAGTTGTAATTTCTGAATGTTACCTATTTGTAAATAGTTGAGGGGGGAGGGGGGAAAGCTCTTGCCTCGTTGTTTTTGGCAAAAATACAAAGGTATGTGTGGCTGTTGAGTACATGAAATGTGGCTACTTTGATTGAGGCACTTTATTTGATTTTAATAAATCTAAATAGCCATGTGTGGCTTAGTGTCAACTGTAGAAGACAGCCTCACTGTCACGGTCTGGTCTGATTTGCCCTGGTCCTGGAGGTTTACAGTTTCCCAGAGAGAGTGGGTTAGTGCTAGGATTCATCCTGCTCAGCCCAGAGGCTGGCCCTGTCCTCCTAGGCCGGGCCTCACAGCCTCTTTCCAGGAGGACTGGAGGGATTCTGAAGTCCAGAGTCATCATTGGGAGCTACATAATCTAAACCTAGGAAGCCCAGCGCAGGCACATTCAGGTTTAATGAAAGGACAGAGTCTCCCTCTCCACTTCCCTCTTGTGCCTTTAAACCTAACAAATTATCCGTGCTTTCAAGGTTTGTGAAAAGACTCATGCATTTATGACTTGCAGACTGATTACCATAGAGGCCCAGTCAGAGAATTCCTAGTCTTTTTTGCTTACTATTTTAGGTCAACATATCACAGAGATTTGCCAGGGCAGTCTTTTCACAATTGCTCTCAAAGGCTTCTCTGTGTGAGTAAAAGCTATTGACCTTAATTCCCCTTATCAGGAGTTCCACTCTGCTCCGTGCAAGTTCTAATACAAAGCGGGGAGTGATGTGGAACTTGACAGCGGACCTTCTGCATAGGTGTTGGCGCACCTTTGGGCGGGAAAGATGGGAAAGTAATTGGGCAGATTTGTATACTGCAGAATACAGTGAACTATGCGTCAGCGTTGTCCTTTTTACTAGTTGCTTCCAGGTAATTAAGGCTTGCCATGGCACTTGCTTTGACAAGCACTTCCTGTTGTCTTTACAGAGATCTCACCGGAGAACAATCCCGAAGCAACCTTTGTCTCCTGGCACCTTTGTTGTTGACCATTCTCGGCTTTTAGTGACGGGGAAACCACCAACCACTCTTATGCTTGGCCTGTCCCGGGCAGCGAATGAGGTTCCTTCCAGAGGTCCCCAGAACTCTCTGTTGCCCAGAGCATCTCTCTGTTGGGTGAATGCTCATGAAGCCGTTTCCTGAGCCGGCGTGGGAGGCGGAGGCCTCTTAGAGCCTGCAACATGGAAGCCTTGGAAGTGGATGATATCAGCCCGGCCCTGGAGGTCACTGAGGATTTCTTCAGTACTTTCGACAGTAAGCTAGAAAAGGCTGTTCAGCAAGCAGAGGTTTATGGGATCCAGGAAGTCCCTGAACTGGTGGGGCACGAGGTACTCAGTAACATCACAGACAACGGTGCTATCAGAAATGTTGCCTCCCTAGGCGAGGGGGGCATGCTTTGGGACCACTGTCAGACCAGGTTCTTAGAAACCAAAGTTCAAAATGTCTTCCCTGCCAAAGAACAGTTTACGGTCCAGAAAGGGACGGCCCCAGATAATCTTTCCTGGATGGAACAAAGGGAAGCATCAACCTTTAACTTTTTCAACATCTGTCAGCGTCGGAGGGACAGACCTCGTTCTGTGAATGACTTGTTGGATGAGACCACTACTTTTAAGCCAGGGCATGCTCGATCAAGGTCAGATGTTACCCAGGTGGACTGGAGGGTGATCCTCAAGACCACACCTTTGCAGCAGCAGCTGCAACAACCATCTCTTCAGGGCCCTCACTTCACCAGGCCGTCCTTCCTGTCGCCCTCACCAAATGAGATAGAAGATGCTCAAGGCAATACTGGTATGTTTTTATATCTGATTGCTGTTGAACAACTGCTGAATTTCCTTTGTGTGTCTATTACATTTGCTCAGGAGAATCTTATTCTCCAGTATCCATGTGTGGCTATGCTTACTTAAGCTTCCTCTTCCATTTACATTCACACTTTATCCTACTTCAAGTCTACAGTCTTATCTTTATGGGAGGGACTGAGGGAAAGGACAACTCTTCCTTTCTAGTCTTGTATGTGAGAATCAGGGCTCTCATAGTGGATGTAGTATTTTTCCTTTGCACATTGTATGATACTGTTTCTTCATATCAGGAGATGTTCACCAGATCACACATTGGGCGCAGCCTTGTGCTACAAGAGAGTTACAGGTGTGTGAAGACGCAATCCCTGCCATAAAGAACTTCTCCATTAGCCTAGAGGATCAGACACAAAGACTTAGGAAGGCACCCAGTAGTGAGAGAGAGTAGATGGTCCACTGGAATGTTTCCAAGGGACTTTCTGTTTTCCTCTCTATTGTTGGGATTTTTTGGATGAGTGAACGACAGTGACTGAAAGAGCATGGAGAAAGGAGAGAACTCCCTAGGCTGGGCTTGTCAGGAAGGGCTTGTGAGAGGCATGGAACTTGAGCTGGACCTTGAAGGACAGGAAGATGCAGAAAGGGTCTCAGTAGAGGACACCTGGTCAGGATTATGGTATGAGAAGGGGGAAGAGATGGGAGGTGCAGAGACATCAAGTCATCAACCCTTGTGAGAGGAGCAAAGGGTCCCATGGTGGACAGTGGGAGGAAAAGGTTGGAGAGATTTGTTAAGACTTCATAGTATAACACCTTGAATTTTATCTTCCCCCCCATACTTTATACACATACATGCACTCATATACTCATATCTAATCTAATCTAATAAAAGAGTAATATGCAAATTAACCCTCACTCCGTTACACCCACAAACCATGCCCACAAGCCACGCCCACTGACCAATCAGGAGCAAATATGCAAATTAACTCAACTAAGATGGTGGCAGCCACCCGGCTGGAGTTGCCCCGGGCAATGGAGGAAGCCAGGGCCCTGTGGGCCCTGAGCTCTACTCAAGGCTACAAAGTTTCAATTATAGAAGATAAACAAACCCCAGATACCTGCCGAGCTGGGACCTTGGGTTGCCAGGGGCAACCCAGGCTTCGAGCCCGGGACCAAGGCAACAAAGTTTCAATTATAGAAGTTAAATAAATCTAAGATATCTGCTTCAAGCCAGGCACCCCAGTAGGGACCCAAACCCTGAAGGGCCTGTGGGCAGCCTGAAACAGCCCTCTGCCCCTCACCCAGGCTGGCCAGGCACGCCAGCAGGTGAACATCCCCCAAGGGGTCCCAGACTGTGAGAGGGCACAGGCTGGGCTGAGGGACCCCCCCCCTCCAACCGAGGGCACAAATTTTTGTGCACCGGGCCTCTAGTACTGTATATAAATATAGTCATGTACTCATACATGAACTTCCTCTTCTGTGAGACATGGCTAACCATCTCTCTATTTCCCTCAGCATTTTCTCTCAAGATAACCTCTTTTGTATAGGATATCCATTTTTTTTTTAACTGATGATTCTTCAGTTACCCTGCTTAACTCTTAATTTAGATTGAGCTTCCTCTCAATTAACTGGGAGATAATTTATCTACTTAGTGGCTATTTTAGTGTTATTTCAATCCTCTACCATTGCTTGGTACTCCGTTGGTGACATCTAATCGAATAAAGGCGTAATATTGAAATTAACCATTTCTCCGGGATGCCTAAGCCACGCCCACCAGCCAAAGCCACGCCCACCAGCCTATCAGAGTGGCTGTATGCAAATTAAACCAGCCAAGATAGCGGCCAGCAGCCAGGGAGAGAGTAGCAGCAAGTGAGACATGGGAAGCCTCAGGCAGCAGCTTGGGAGGGTGGTTGGTGGCAGGTGCTTTACGGGCAGTGGTGGTGTGGTGGTGGGTCCGAGGCAAGCGGGGACCCAGCCTGTGGGGCGGGCCGGCCTGCACCCCAGCAGCTGTGAGCCCCCCTCAGTGGGGACCCAGCCCTGCACCACAGCAGTTGTGAGCCCTGTGTTGGCTCCAGCCGCTGGGGAAGGATGCGTGCTGGGACCTGGCCTGAGGGGCAGGGAAGTTGGGCGTATCTAGGCCTGAAGAGGAGGATAGTTGGGGGGACCAGGCTGGCCAGGATGGATAGTTGGGGATGACCAGGCTGGCAGAGGAGGGCTGTTGGTGGGGATCCAGGCCTACATGGGAGGACAGTTGCGGGGGACCCAGGCCTGTAGGTGAGGGAAGTTGGGATGGACCCAGGCCTGCTGGGGAGGGCGGTTGCAGAGGGAGGAGGGGACCCAGGCCTGCAGTGGAAAGCAGTTGTGAGGGATCCAGGCCTGCAGGGGAGGACAATTGGGAGTGATCCAGGCCTGTAGGTGAGGGCAGTTGGGATGGACGCAGGCCTGCAGGGGAGGACAGTTGTGGGGGGCCATCCTGGCATGGGGAGGGCAGTTAGGGGCAATCAGGCCAGCACAGGAGCAGTTAGGCGTTTATCAGGCTGGCAGGGGCGTGGTTAGGGGCAGTCGGTAGGATCGGGCCTAAACGGGCAGTCGGAGATCCCTCAAGGGGTCCCAGATTGGAAAGGGTGCAGGTTGGTCTTAGGGACGCTACCATCACCCCCCCACCCCCACTCTGTGCACGAATTTCATGCACAGGGCCTCTAGTTGAACATTATAATAATAAAACTTAGTTTAGAAGTGCAACTTGAGGCAAGGATATAATTTAGTGTCTGATAAGGAAAGGCAGATTCCCGTCTGTAAGGTGCTGCCTGATTTGTACATCCAGTTCACATCCATCCTTTTAAATACTTTTCTCCACTCAGATTTATGACTTGTGATTTCTCCTACTTTCCCCAACCCTCTGTAACATCTAGCCAAGGGTGGTGACCATCAGAGTAAGAAGGAAAGCGAATTGTGAAGCACAGTATGTGGTAACTGATTAGACATTAGGGACAAACAAGTTTCTGGGACCCCATTGCCTGGAGAATGAGAGCTCTGCCTTGAGTCCAAGTACAAACAGGTGTGTTCCTTGATTAGCAGCGAGTCTCTGTGTTTTTGGTTTCTTAGAGTTCACATAGATTTTTATGACTATATCATCATAACCCTTCTAAATCCCCAGTACAACCAAAGTTAAAAAGTGTCATATTTCTACTTTTAGTTTTCCTATCTTGTTCAGATTGTAAATGCAAGAACCTGACCTTCTTTAGATTATCTCTTTATGATTATGATTTTTTGTTAAATTCTCAACTTTAAAAAGTTGAATATTTTAAATGATGATGAAATATAAGTGCTGAGTGGTGTTCTGAAAAATTAACTGTAACAAATGGCCTTTGCAGATATTGATATAACATAACGTGGCCACCTTTTGGTTATCCATGAGATACACATCTTAGCAGATCGTCGCAAAGCTGGGCAAATTCTGATGCTTTTTCTTTCTGGCATCGGAAAAGCAAGCAGGCTAAGTCATGTTTTTATTACTAACCTGGTAAAGGGCAGGGGTGAGTAGTGAGTGCCCAACGGCCTAGAGGAGTTCTGGATGGGCTGCCAACTGCAATTCTCACCTTCGGGAGGGATATGCCAGCATTCAGGTGCATTCTAGTCAAATCAGCCAAGATCTTTGAGTTGTTGACTTTAAATAATATATTTTTTATTTATTTCAGAGAGGAAGAAAGTGGGGGAAAGAGAGAGACAGAGACAGAGACAGAGACATAAATGATGAGAAGCGTCTCCTGTACTCCCCACTTTGGGGATTGAGCCTGCAACCCCAGCATGTACCCTGACTAGGAATCAAACCATAACTTACTGGTTCCTAGGTTGACATTCAACCACTGAGCCATGCCAGCTGGGCTGAGTTTACTTTAAAACCTTTGAAATTAGTGATCCAAACTGAAGAAAGGCTTACTGTTTCTTCTGAAAGAATATGCCAAAAGCAGAGGAAGGGGCGTAGATCTTGGCTAGAGCTGGACATTTGGGGTCAGGCCAGACCTCTTCCGTGAGCTCCAGACATGCACATCCGGCTGACTGCTGAGCACATCTGCTGGAATGTCTCACGGGCACTTTAAATTAAGATGACCAAAAGTGACCCATCGCCCTCCCATCTCCCACTCCTGCTGGTCTAACAATTAACCAGGTTAACGAGAAGCTGGGGCTCTTAGAAGAAATAAAATTTAGTCAAATTGGTTTTCTTAGATGAGGTCAACTTGATTTTGTGTCTAGCTGTGTCACTCTCTTACCTAAGGGCTTGTATGTTTTCTCCAGTTAATTTTTTTTTTTTCTAGCTCCTATTCTGAGCTCACCTTGAGTAGCTTAAAGACTTACAAGGAATGGTTCTACTCCTCCTCCTCCCCTTCCTTCTCTTTTGCCCAACCCCCCCTTATCCCTCTTTTTCCTTTCATAGCAACAGCCCCAAGGATCTTCATTAGGTAGGACTGCTGCATCCTCTGCCTCAGTTATTGATGAATAACTGGGCTTTTGAGCCTTCCTGAGGATAACTGCCACTTTGGGTGTAAAGCATATTGGCATAATGAGGGCAGTGGGTAGCTAGGGGTATAACATCAGCTATTTTGTTAATGGGCAAGCCTGTCTGAAGAAAGCCTTCTAGTCAAACAAGATATTGGTTAAAAACACTGACTCTAAACCTACATTATTAGAGTTTCACTCCTTGTTATAGTAGTTATTAGCTTGTAACAGGTTTCTTAAGCTGTCTTTATAATTATTATTATACTAGAAGCCCGGTGCACAAAAATTTTGCACTTGGGGGCATCTCTCAGCCCGGTCTGTGCCCTCTCGCTGTCTGGGAACTCTCAGGGGACATTCACCAGCTGGCTTAGGCTCGCTCCCCGGGCGATCAGGCCTAAGCTGGCAGTTAGACATCCATCTGGCAGCCTGGGAGCACTTGTGGGATGTGCACTGACCATCAGGGGCAGCTCCTGCATTGAGCATCTAACCCCTGGTGGTCAGTGTGTGTCATAGTGACCAGTCATTCTGCTATTAGGGTCAATTTGCATATTACCCTTTATTATATAGGATAGAGGCCTGGTGCATGGGTGGAGGCCGGCTGGTTTGCCCTGAAGGGTTTCCGGATCAGGGTGGAGGTCCTGCTGGGGTGTCTGGTCAGCCTGAGTAAAGGGCTGAGGGCTGTTTTCAGGCTTGACACATCCCCTTCAGGGAGGAGAGTCCTGCTGGGGTACCTGGCCAGCCTGGGTGAGTGGCTGATGGCTGCTTGCAGGCTGGCCACAGCTCCTTCAGGGTGAGGGTCCCCACTGGGGTGCCTGGCCAGCCTGGGTGAGGGGATGAGGGCTGTTTTCAGGCTGGCCAAGCCCCTCAGCAGGGACTTTCACCCCATGAGGGTAGGGCCATCCTGGGTGAGGGGCTGGTGGCTGTTTGCAAGCTGGCCACCCAAGCTCCCAGCATGGCTGGCTGGAAGCAGGTATCTGGGATTTATTCATCTTGTATAATTGAAACTTTGTTGCCTTGAGTGGAAGCCACAGCCTGCCTAGACAGGCAGCTTCCTCCATCGCCGGGGCAACGAAGCCTGCTCTAGCTCTGTGGCTGCTGGCTGGCATCTTGGTTGGGTTAATTTGCATATAGTCACTCTGGTTGGCTGGTGGGCGTGGCTTGGGATATAGTGGAGTGACACAACATATTAATCTTTTATTAGATTAGATTTTGTCATAAAGCACGGAGAAGTAGTAGTATTCACCTCAGTTTCTTGTGAGCATTAACTGGGTTAAGACATCTAAATGTACTTCTTCTGCCCTAGCCAGTTTGCTCAGTGGATAGAGGATCAGCCTGCGGACTGAAAGGTCCCAGGTTTGATTCTGGTGAAGGGCATGCAGCTCGGTTGCAGGTTCCCTGGTCAAGGGTCAAGGGCATGTACTTCGGTTGCAGGCTCCTCCATGGCTTGGGCCCTGGTTGGGGTTCATGCAGGAGGCAACCAGTTGATGTGTTTCTCTCACATCACTATTTCTCTCTGTATTTCCTTCTCTTTTCTACTCTCTCTAAAAATCAATGGAGAAATACCCTCAGGTGAGGATTAAAAAAACAGACAAATAAATAAATAATTATAAAAGTACTTCTTCTTAGAACCATGTTTGGCACATAGTAAACACTTAATAAATGTTTTAAAGGTTTACGAATATTTATTTTGCTATTAATTGAATTTGAAACTCATCAGTGAGAATCAAGGTGACATTACCAATCATTCCTCATTTTCCCTGGCACAGTCTATTTCATAAAATATCCCCACAGTAAATATTTCTTGAATTGGCCTTCTTGAAGTGTACTTTCCCACAGCTATGAACTGGTTTGGTAACGGGAAATAGACCATTCATTCCCTTTCTCATGCTGACGTGTGACCAACTGTTTGCTCTCTTCTACACCAGAGTTTATGATTACTGAGGAAGCGATGGTCTTTTACTCATTGTTTTACTCTCGGTACCTAAAACAGTGCTCTCAAAGTAGTATTGCTCAAACACACGTTCAGTCTCACAGCTAGTACACAGGGGCACCTCGATTTGAACCCAGGTTGTCTTCCCCCAGAGCCCATGCTCTTGACCACTAAGCTAGTCTGTGTCCTTGCTTTTGAACCTTCCACTTCGGAAGCCTACTGGCAGTCAATCTCTGTGGGGGTAGAGGGTGGAAAGTAGTGTGGAAGGAACAGACCTGGATAATATTCATCGAACTAAAATTAGATCATTGGTTAGGAAAAACTGAGACACACCAAAGCAGTCTAGCTGAAAGTAAGGATTGCTTTCTGCATTTAACATATTTGCTAAAATACATGGACAGTCAGAGCCAGTCACAGTTCTTTAGGAGACCAACGAATCTGCAAAAGGAAGACTCCGACTTTGTCTTTCACTTTCCTGAGTGTTAGCTATGCAGAGAGCTTAAGTGAACCGACTCCCGTGGGTTTGTAACCATGGAAAGATGGCTGTGGTTTTGCCCCAACTTTGGCTGCTTTTTTTAGTCTTACTTAGAAGCATGCAAATACATTCTAGAGATTGCATTGCCTTAGGCAGAGACAGACCTAGGACAGACTTCTTAAGAAGGAATGTTGCCTGTGCTAAAGGATAAACGGTATTCCTAGTGGGTCCTCCCAGGTTGAAGGTGTGTGGCTTGACTACAACCTGGTTGGCACTATCTGCACTACCTGGGGTTTGGATAGTAGTGTCAAAACGGTTAGCTTATAGGTTTATAGGAAGGAATAGATCTAAGGTGAAATGGCAACAGAAGTAGTTATTTCTAAAGAATCCAAGGTAGTGGTAGTGGCCAGAGCTTCCTCTCCTTGCTGCCATCCCAGTGTCTGCCGTGCCCTGGGCAGCTGGAGTGAGGTCTGACAGGGAACTAGCCTTGAGGGAAGGGTTCACTTCTAGTCTTAGCCCTAACCTTAGCTCTATACAAACATGCTCTCAACAAGTGTACATACTTGTCCTGTTAGTCCTTTGCATCACTGCCATCTTGTTTTTGTTCAGCCGTACGCACCAGGAAATTTCCTGTAGGATGAAGAAGATGAGGGTACTGGCATTATAGAATTACAGTCCCACTGTAAACATATATTAAGTTGGGAACATAAAAGCTCCTATGAACATGTGGACATTAGCTATGTTACCACTATGAAAAATAGGTTATTTTATACCTCGAAGTGTGTACACTGAGTAGAGGAGGTGAGGCTTCATGGGAAGAACTCTCAACTGGGACACAAATGTATACTATCCTAACTCACCAGGTTTGGAAAAATCACTTGTCTGTTGCCTTTGATTTATAAACTCAGTGAAGCAGGTTAAATTATTTCTACAGTCCTTCCCAACTCTAAAATGACATCATTCTCGGATGTACTTGAACTGCCCCTGACTCATGGCCGTGTGGGAGCTAATTACTGTAGTCAGCTCGGTGATGGAAATATAGGCATGCTTGAAATTATTCAACACGGAGAGATTTGTGTGTGCCTGGTAACTCTACTTCTGGATGAACTGCTGCAGTGCTTTTTAAAATCAAAACATTTTTAAAGACATTCATTGCATTAGCTATGAAGCTCAGAAACTCAGCAGACCGCCGGAATCTGACTTCCTTTCCCTCCCTGACTGCGTTCACGTTTTCATCTGCTTGGCAAGGGCAGTGGTCAGCTGGGCTTTTGTTTCAGGCGGATTCACTCTCTGGTGACCTGGTACCATTCCTGTGCCTGTATTTTCTTGTTCTCAGTGCTTTAGGAGAAGGTCTCAAGCAGAGATTTTCTTTAGGGCTAGAAAAACCATGCAGTCTGGTTTCTTTATCCTGAGTTTTATGTTACTCTGTTTCGATTCCCTTTTCCCCCATCTTTCACTTGGAAAAAAAAAAAAAAGCCAAATTTGGAACTTATACTAAAATGACTGCTTTTTCAATTATGATGTTTCTCAAAAGCCTCGGAGCCAGTAGAGGTGGGAATATTCCTGCAGGCTTAGAACAAGTGAGGTCACCAGGACATGGTCTCTTGCTGAATTTATGATTCACCCTTCAGCAAGATTAGTCAGTACAAAGAAGTTGCTAAAATAGGTCAAAGAAAGTTGATTTTTATGTGGTTGTATAGTTTCCATTGGTTACATTACTGAACGCTGGCCGGTGGCAGCTATTCGGAAAACCCACCGTGCCTCATCGACAGGCGAATTCTGATGCCTGACATTTCTGTATGGGAACTCTGAAAGTGAAGTGTCTGGCGTTTTTGTGGCTGCTCTGTTAATGTATTTTTATCTCTCTTGGCTAAGGAGAACTATAGTTAATAATTTGACAAACTGCTAAGGTTACCTTCTTAAAACATAAATCTTTTCAGGCCCCTCGGTTCTCAAAGTTGAATCATGCTTCTCTATTTTTTTCTAAAATCAAGCATGAATTTTATAAAGCGTCCAGATATATTTCCAACTTTATCGCCCACGCCCACACTGCTCTTCAGCCCGTCGAGGTGCCCTTTTCTGAATGTGCCATGTGCTTTCAAGCTCCCGGGCCTCGGCTCATGCTGTCTCTTCATCCCAGAATACTTTTCCTGCTCTTTTTCATTTTCAAAATCCTCCATTATCTTTCAAGGGCCAATTCAAATGCCACATCCTCCCTGAGACCTTTCCATATTTTTTCTCAATTAAAATTCTCTTTTTAAAAAAAAAAAAAATTCTCTTTTTTCTTTCACCTTATGTTTCTACAGCACATTTTATGCTGCTTTCATTATAAGTAATTGCTTGAACATCCATCTTCCACTGGAAGTTCTTTGATGCTATGAACCATATTATAGAAAACGTTGTATTGTGCCCATATGAGCGTATGCAGGGTGTCTGGTTTAATTTTATGTATTGGTGCTTAGAAAATCAGGACAGTAGTGTTTTTTTTTCCTCCCCAAAATGGAACTTGCCTCTCTTCTGTTTTCCTTACCTATAGTTTGAGTCAGTTTGAATGAAGTTTGTTATTAATACTGTCATTTAAGAGTGCTAAGACTTATTCGTAATTTATCTTACCTAATATATTTTTTAAAAATATATATTCGTTGATTTCAGAGAGGAAGGGGGAGGAAGAGAGAGAGAGAGAGATAGAAACATCAATGATGAGAGAGAATCATTGATTGGCTGCCTCCCGCATGCCCCATACTGGGGATTAAGCCGGCAACCTGGGCATGTGCCCTTGACCAGAGTCAAATGCAGACCCTTCAGTCACAGGCTGACACTTTATCCACTGAGCCAGACCAGCTAGGGTTATCTTAATTAATAGTCATAATAGTTTAATATGATAGATGATGTAGTTCTGAAATTAAAAATGAGGAAGTGGAGCCTTAGAGAAATTGACCTCGCACTAGGCCATAAGCTAGGGGCTAGCATCCCAAGCCAGGCCAGACATTGGAGGCCATACATAACCATTCAGTAATACTCTTTGTCAAGCCTGAGGAAGTTTAGGACTTAACTTCTTTCACCACAAATAAAACAATTTGGTCCAGATTGAAAGCCTGGATTTTGGAGTTCTGCTCTTAACTTGCACTCTTTGTGGTATAACCTTGGCCAAGTCATTTTTCTTTCTGGAATCTCTTTCCAAATCTGTTAAATTGTTTAGGATGTTTTCAGAAGCAAGTAATATCATACTCAACAAAAGTGACAGAAATAGTAAGGCCACTTACCATATTCTATTTTCATCTATCTAACAGATGGCGATCGAACACTTAGCGAATGTCAGCACTGTATGCAATAAACTCTTAAGAAGTTCATGTGTAGGTAGTCCCACGGTCATCAAGGGTCCAGGCAATTTTCATCTTTTTGCTATGCTGTCCTCGTGTATTGGTGATGTCTCTTCTCTCCCCTCACTCGTACAAGATGGCTATAGCAGTCCAAAGGATCCTTGTCTTACATATCAACAGCCAAAGTCAGGAAGGGGAAGCAGGACACCTCATGTGAGTCTCTTTCCAATAACACCTCAGTAGCCAGAGCTGGGTCACATGCCCACACCTAAAGTAACCTCTAGCAGAAGGAAATAGAATTACTGTGATTTGGATTAAGCAAATCGTGATTCTTTTCATGGGGCTGGGAGAGGCCATCTCCTCTAAGCATATGCCACCATACCTGAACAGAATAGTGTTCTGTTGATAAAAAAGTTGGGGGACAGACCTAGCCAATGGGGCAAGCAAATGACAGTTTCTGCCTCTGATGGGGATAGGCTAAAGACGTTTCTAAGTTTCTGTGATTCTGTATGATAGCCAAGATACAGTAATGACAAGCATTTATATTAAAATGTTGGCCTAAGTATAGGAGATTCTCTTATACTTAATTTCTATAGATTAGAGGAAAAGAATAGAAAGCTTATTATGGCAATGACTGAGCATAGTTTGAAAGTTGATGTTTGGAATTTTCTGGGTCAAAAGTTCTGTTAAGATGAGAGATTAGCCTTGTCACAGAAGGCAGAAAACCTCTGTTAAGAAGTTGGTTGGGTGTGTAATCTCAAGGCTCACACTTGAGAAGTGAAATTGGCCTGGACTGTATTGACTTATGCTCTATCCCTGCTGCCCATAGCAAAGAACTTAGATGGAAAAGATCCCTATTGATGTGTCTAGCTAACATGTAGCAGGTCTGTACTACATGTCTATCTATGGGTCTATTTCTATGAGAGTCTACATAGATAATGTGTCTTTCCCTAGGTTTATTATGGAGGGAGAAAAAATGGGATATTATTTTTTATCAGTAAAGAAAGGTATCCAGAGTAGCTCACAGGAGAGATAGTTCTTGAGCCTAGTTCATTTCTACCAGAATAAGTTTAACAAGTATCTGTGAGCACCACGGTGTCCAGCACTTTACCATGACCTGTGGACCATATTTAAAACATACAAAACAAAGCTTCTCTTTGGGTCCTATAGCATCACTCTCTTCATGTTCTTTTCTGTGGACATTTGTGGCAGTGTCATGATTAATATGGATCCTGCTCATTTCACTTCTCTCATGTGCCTCTAATGAGGAGAACAAAGACTAAAATTAGTTAAAATTTTTTTCCTCTAGTATCTGGCTTAAACCCAGTTGAGTATTATAACATGATACAAATAGGCTTGGAATGCTGTGTTTTGCTAACCAGGACTGTAAAGAAAAGAGTTGATTGTGACAAAGAATGTCAGAGAAGTCTTCATCGGAGAAAGGAAGTTTCAGCTGAGCTGGGAGGGTTGAGTACAGAGTCACGGTTGAGATGAATACAGCATGTGTGTGGGGTGGCCAAGAGGCTAATCTGGAACAAGTCTGCATTTGGGAGAGTACAGTAGTAGGCTGAGATTATGGAGTTCCTTCAAAGCCAGATAGTTAGACTTAATGTGATAGGTTTGGCAAGAAGCACTTGAAAATTACTTGAGAGTCAAGATTAAAGGGTAATTACAAGAAGTCTGGAAGTGTCAGGGTTGAGGAGTAGTGTGTAGCGGGGAGGGTAGCAGGGAACCTTCTTTCTTGTACATGTTTGTGCCCATGTAAAGGGACATCCATTAGATTAACACTCTGGTCTCTATCCCTCCCTTCGAGACCTTCACCCCTGGGAGGTGTGACTTCAGGGCAGATTTAGGAGGAACCAGGCTTTTAGAACTTGGCCTCTCTCACGGGAGGACTAATTCTGATTGCTCCTCCATAAGAGCTCCTCCATTGTCCCCCAGGAGGGGGAAGCCTAGGGCAGTAACTGCTGCTCCTGACTCAGGAGTAAGTCTGTATAATCCTGGGATTCAGTTTGTTAGGAGGACCCCCAAGCTGTGTCCTCAACTGACTAATGTTTTGGTTTCCACGAGCCTGTATACCCTCTCTTAACCTCAGTTGTTTGCAGTTTGGGTGAGGAACAGGGACACCATGGATTGGCTCTCCTTAGCCCCCAATAGCCCAGATAGATAGGTGGAAAGAATGGAAGGGGGTGGAAGCCAGTGAGAAGGTTCTGCCAGTCATGGTGATGTGAGGTGATGAGGACTCAAATTAGGGTGTCTAGCAAAAGAGAAAGTGGGACTTGTGAAAAGAAAAAAAGGGTTCTAATTGGGCTATAAACAGAGCAGTTTTTTGTATGTACATTTAACAAATATTTATGGAGCCAGCAGTGGGTATACGGGCGGGCGAGAGAGACATCTAGCTCCTCCCCACCTCCCTGCAAGGAGAAGGAGAGAGTTCTTTGAAAGAAATAAAGCAAGTTAGTAAGATAGAGAGGGACCAGGGTGGGGCAGGATGGCCTCACTGAGAATGGCTCCTGAGGTGGAAAACTGAGGAGACCAATACGTCAGAGGAGCTGGGGTGGGGGTGGGGGGGCGGGGGTTGGGGGAGACGGCATCTCCAGAGGTCTTGAGGCTAGAGTGTGCTCGGCTTGTTCAAAGAACATAAGGATGTGGCTGGAGGGAGAGAAGGGATATAGGCCAATGTGAGATGAAGTCAGAGCAATAATCAGAGGCCAGTTGGAAGTGGAGGTATTATAACAAGTTGGAATCTGAAGGAAAGAGACAGATTGAGCCATAGGAGAGGTGGTAGGATCACGTGAATAATTTTTTAATAGATACATCAAGCCTTAGGATTTTGGGAGTCAGGAGAAAGATTCATTGAGGGATAATTTAAACTGTTATAGAAAAAGAGATTTTGAAGAGTGGGAAGGAATTAGGTTAAGGTGACCAGACGTCCCGCTTTTGGCGGGACAGTCTCGATTTTTAACAGTTTGTCCTGCGTCCTGTGGCGTTTTAAAAAAGTCCCGATTACTCTCTGTAATATTTTAAGTAATAATAAAAAAAGAAAAAGAAAAAAAAAAGAACCCCTCTGTCCCCCGGTCAATGGTGTACCACTTTAAATCTGGTCACTTTAAATTAGGTACAGAGTAGAGGTGGAAGGCATAAACAAGGAGGCAAGAAGTTTCTTCTTTTGAGACTAGAAGACTAAAATAGGAAACATCTATTGAATATTTAGGATGTATCAGGCATTGTTCTAAGAACTACTAACTTCTTCCTCACAATGGTACAATGCAGCAGGTTCTGCTATCAAAATTCCATTTTAAAGATGATAAAACTGAGACTCAGGTAAAGTCATTTGCCCATGGTCATACAGCTAGTAAGGCCAAAATTATGATTTAAGCTTAAGCCACTGGGCTTCAGCACCTGTGCTTTAAAGCTGTCCTCCAGAGCACTCGGACAGGACGCTGGTTAGGGTAATGTCGCAGGGAGGACAAGTACAGTGTATGTAAAGGAGTTCCGTACAGGCATGGAGAGAGAGAGACAGTGAAACTAGCTGTTTGGGGAGAGTAAAGGTGTGGAAAATTGTCCCAGGGACTGTGTTTGGGATCCATTGAAATGAATAAAAGAATGAATTGTCAGGATTAAAAATATAGTAGATGCTGTGGTGTGAATATTTGAGTACCCCTAAAATTCACATCTTAAACTCCTGGTACCTAAAGTGATGAGGCGCTCGGGCCTTATTTGTTAGAGATACACCCTAAAGTATTTGGGACAGATAAATATCTGCAATTGGCTTTCAAATATTCCAGCAAAAAATAATAATATTAAACAATGGGGTGGGAGAAATGAAATAAGAATAGCAGAAACTGGGTGATTTTTGAAGCTGAGGGATGATTCCATGGGGATGTTCATTTTATTTGTCTATGTGTTCGTGAGTGTGTTTGAAAATTTCCATCATAAAATCCTCTAAGGATTCGTGCACAGGATTCCAAACTGGAGTTTAGAGTTGACTGTGTAGCCCCAGGACACTTGCGAAGAGTTTTGATTTATCAAGTGACCCAAAAAGGTTAGCCTGGTAGCTGTGAAATGGCCAGGAAGGAGGCGGAGTAGACGTGGGAGCCTGTTTACCAGTAAGAGTTTGATTCGGGTGTTGGCCGTGAGGTTGGAAACTTCTCTGAGAACAGATAGAGGAAATACTAGCGAAAGGGGAACTCTTTGGTGACAGTCATAAGCTAATGGAGTCTTTCCCTAAAGAAGACAGATGCTTGGTGAGTGGGCAGTAGAGAAGTGACTCAGGTGCATGGGGAGGGAAATGCCCCTCTTCCTCTTCAGTTGGTAGTAATTGTTGTCCTTAAGGCACAGCACTGGCCGCCGTCAGACGAGGAGGAGGAGAGGAAAAAGGGTCTTCACCGAGAAGGAACTGAGCCAGGTCGTCGTTCGAGAAAGTGGAAAGCAATGGGTAAACAAAGAGTTGTTTTTGTTTTTCTTTGTGTATGTGTTTCCTTTTTAATGAGGAATTACCGTCTTGTGCTTGCAGGGTGAGATTTATAGGCACAGCAATTCATTTTGGTCATTGTTCTCTGTTTCATTGGGGCAATCTTTGGGGCAATATCTTTGTCAGTGGTCCCATCTGAAGTTGGACATTAATTTGTGATATTAATTAAGACAGATATATTAATTTGTAAAATTGAACACTTTACAGTCGTGTGTGGGTTAATTAAATGAGTTGAAATGATATGGTCTGGGGCAGGGGTCCTCAAACTTTTTAAACAGGGGGCCGGTTCACTGTCCCTCAGACCGTTGGAGTGCCAGACTATAGTTAAAAAAAAAACAACTATGAACAAATTCTATGCACACTGCACATATCTTATTTTAAGCAGGACAGGCAGCAGCGGCAAAAACACCCAGCATGTGGCCCGCGGGCCGTAGTTTGAGGATGCCTGGCCTGGGGAAACAAAAGTTGAACTACAGTAAATTAATGAAGCTTAGATTTAAATATATAACTTATACTTTGTCAATAGAAAAAATATTAAAAATTAAACTTCAGATTTAGTAGAAAGTAGTAGTTGTTAGAGAAATGGTAGTTCGCCAGTTCTCTACAATCAAAGATAATTAATACTTCACACCCAAAATATTAATAGGGTCTGATATAAGCAGGCACTCCAGAGAGGAATACACACCTCGGGGAATAGTTTTCGGATCACATTTGCTTTCTTGATTCTTCTTTTTCAAGCAATTACACTATAAACTCAGCCCTTAAGTATGGGCCTTTGTTTATGACTAATGCCACCTCTCCTGTCTCCATTCAATATACTTATTTAGAAAGGTCTGAGCCGAGGTAGGGGAAATTATTGAAACGATGCACTTCTTACCTCTTATTCTGCATCATCAGGAAGGTGAGGGAACTTTCTAGAGTCCCTCAGAAGACTTCTCATCTAGTTCACCCAAGGACTTCTCATCTACCCCCCTAGCTGGTACAGTTAGAAAGAAGTGAGGATTAAGTCAGGTTTGCTACTGGTTTGGACCCAATTAGTGTAGAATTTCTAGTTCACGGTACTTTTTGTAAAAAGCTCTCGAGCAGGAAAGAAAAGGAGAGGAAAATTCCTAGCTAACAGTGAGAGAGGTGGTTTTTATTGTACTCAGGGCTGTATAGCTGAGCCGCTGGGCAGGAGGGATGGGGATGGAGGGTCGCTTGGTTAGGAGTCTTATGGAAAAGGTGGAGCTCTCATCAGCGCTGGGTAGAGATGAGAGGGGAGAGGCGGCAGCAGTGTCTCACAGCACCGCTGCCCTTATTGCAGTATCAGAACAGAAAGGTAACCTGAGAATAGGCATCCATTATCTCTTTCTACAAAGGGATTAGTGTGGGTTGCAAGAAGCCAGTGACTTTTGCGTTACCACAGAAATACAAATGAATGTCAGGACCAGAGATGTAAAGCAGGTGAAACAGGCTCCTCTCTCCTCATTTCTCTCCTTTTCTCTCTGGTTTGCTATTTTAAGATCTAGATCTGTGTTACTTGGCTTTTGTTCAGCCAAGATCGGAAATCATGCCCTTGGGGAGTGTGATTTGTCTTCTCTTGGGAATGAGTCAGGTAGCTTATGACGGTCTCCAATGTGTGTCAGCAAAGAGGTTGAGAAACATGTCAGAAAGGAAAGTCTCTACCAGGGAGGACTGCTTCCTCTTGCAGGGTCATCATTTCCATGCCTGATAAAAGTAGCAGGAAATCTCCCAAGTGATGTCCCCTTTTATTAAAGTAGCAAACTTGTTTGTGTTTAGTCATTGATTAGAGATGGCATGGCCAGATAAACTTGTGAAACAGTATGGAAGGGAATTATACCTACTATATGCTGGGCATTGTGCTAGAAGCTTTATTTCTAATTCAACAGGTTCTTTTAAAGTACCTGCAATGTACCAGGTATTGCATTATGTGCTTTGATATAAGGATGAAAAGATAGACCTCACCCTAGCCCTTAATAGGAAGACAGACTTTTAAAAAAACTTCAAAGCGTATTTTATTTTGATATTTAAATAAATGATTATAATACAGCTTGACAAGAGCCCATGGAAGAGGGATAATATAGTAGGGGTACTGATACTGATCCAGGGGTGTGCGTGTGCAGGCAGGGGGTAGGGATTGGGGGGGGGGTGGTGAGGACAAATCCCCCTGCTGGAAGAGGGGGTAGCTGAGGGAGGGCAAGTGTCTGGGAGCTGGTAGAAGTGGTAGGAAGGACCATTGCCAGCGGAGGGAATAGCATAAGCACAGTTGAGCTCAGAGGTGAGAACTGTTATCTAAGCAGAGACCTAACCAGAGAGCTTGTTGAGTCAAGTCTGGAGAACTGGCTATAAGATGGAGGCTCATGAACTGGCCTTGAAGACTAAGGGGTGTCTGAGAAGCCTGATTCAGCGAGCAGCACACTCCTGCTTTGTCCTCTCTGTCGGCTCTGCCTGGCTTCAGCACCTGAAGAAAGATGAGGATTAGCAGGAAGTCGGGCCAGGTGGCAGGAGGAACATTCTGTCTTGTGTATTTCGGACTCTGTAGAATGTTACCTAGAAAACAAGAAATCCTGGCAAAGTGTAATTGTTTCCCAGGTCTTAGGGGCACAGATAGTCATATGTTCCCAGTATTTCTGTTTTCTACACAGACTTCTGCATGTCACATTTTCCCCCCGATTCTTACTTTTGTACTTTTTATTCTACCCTAGTTAGGTTTTTTAGACCTGAGGTTTCCCCAATTACATCAAGGTTATCTAGTAATTTTCTTACCTGCCCTGTGTTGAGTTTGAACTAGAAAGGTATCGTGGACTCCTGATCCACTTGGTTTCTTGTACCTGCCTTTTCATCACACTCGATTTAGTCATATGAATGAATGAGTACATTGCTCTTTTGGTCTTTTCTTTTTTTTTTTTTGTAGAACACAAGCAGGCATTCCCAAACATTCTGAAGAAAGGTTACCTGGAGATTAGGAAGGACCACGACAGCTACTGGCAAAGCTGCTACGCAGAACTCTCGCCTTACAACTTGTGCTTCTACAGCCGCGACGGCAGCGGGAATCAGAGCCTCTCAGCCACGTACCCACTCTCCCACTTCCAGAGCATATCTGTCCTGGGCAACCTCGAGGCCAGGCTGGTGGACACTGTTCTGTACGACAACACGCAGCTGCAGCTGAAGGCAGAGTCCCCGTGGGAGGCTTTGGACTGGGGGCAGAAGCTCTGGGAGGTCGTGCACGCCGCTGTGCCTGGCGACGTGGGGCGGCAGGATGAGCTGGCAAACTCACCGGGGCCTGGTTATCATTTTGACTGCACACAGGGTCATTGTTTACAGAAGCCCAGCGAGCTGCTCGCGCGGCCCCCTGTCGCGGACGGCCCCAGACAGTACCAGGACGTCCTCAAGTCCGGGACGCTCTACCGGCTCACCGTGCAGAACAACTGGAAGGCGTTCGCGTTTGTGCTGAGCAGGGCCTACCTCATGGCTTTTCAGCCCGGCAAGCTGGATGAGGACCCCCTGCTGAGCTACAACGTGGACGTGTGTCTGGCTGTCCAGATGGACAACCTGGACGACTGTGACTCTTGCTTTCAAGTCATTTTCCCCCAAGATGTCCTCCGCCTCCGTGCAGAGACGCGGCAGAGGGCTCAGGAGTGGATGGAGGCTCTGAAAACAGCTGCCAATGTGGCGAGGAGTTCAGAGCAAAACCTGCAAGTCACCCTGAGGAACAAGCCCCAGGATCCGATGGGCGGGCACGAACTCAGGAAGAGCAAGCGGCAGTCCGTGACCACCAGCTTCCTCAGCATCCTGACGACTCTGTCTTTGGAACGAGGACTCACTGCTCAGAGCTTCAAATGTGCAGGTAGGAAGCAGTCTTGTAGCCTAAAGCTCATTACCCAGTGGTGAAGCTCACCATTAGAATCCGGTTTAAAAATCCCCTCCATAGGCCGGTCACATCTCCTTGCAGTTTAACAAGCTGTATTAGAACGTCTGTTTGTGTGTCTTCACGTCATGCTGGTGAAGTACGTATAGAAGCAGAGATGATAGACCCCATTGACTCCAAATGGCTTGGCCAAACCATTGCCTCACTAGACTAGGCCTCCTGTGTCTGCTGGGTTCTTTTTCCTCTGCCTCCTTCAATCAAGGTCACTGTGAATGTGGAGGCCACGACTGTCTCCTAGGAGACATTCCGGCCCAGAGCTGATGACTGACATTCTTAGGCAAGGAATATGCCCGTGGTCGGTCATTGCCATGGCTCATGACCTTGTCAGATCCTGTTAAGGTGGACTCTACAGAGTCAGCCTCGACAGAAATGTGGAGGGTGGTGGTGACTAAGCAGATGACCTCTGAGTCACGATGGGCCTGTGCCTCATTCTGGGGAAGTGGGGGCTTCTGGGACTGCCGTGGAAGGTGAGAGACAGTGGAGTCATCTGTTACTTCTTAAAACCCTATCCCTGTTTCTATCCCCTACTCCCCAGGCCTCTCACCTTCCCCAAAGCAGTAAACCAAATCTGTATACCTACTATAAACAAAATCAAGTGATTTCCCTTTTGCTAAACCCCAGTATTTGTGACAAGAAATTTACCAGGAAGGCAGCTTTAATTGTCCCTGCTTTGCCTGGAGGGCTCCAGGGTCTGGAAGCAGAAACTTGCCTGTGGGGTGGGAGAGGTTGGAAACACCCAGCCAGTGAGGAAGCCGACCTGGGTGATGAGCATGTATACACCCGCAGGCACAGGCGGGGAAGGCCTGTCGTGAGCCAGCCATTGGCTTTGGAAAATGGATTTGAAATAAGGAGACACTGTTTTTAGTGCAGGTCCTTGCAAATGATTGATACTTTGGTATTTGATTATACTAATTGATGGAGTATATTTCAAAGTCCCGACATTCGACAGTAATTTACTGAGAGCTTGCTTTGTCCACATTCTGGAATTACAGTACACTTCTCTGGCTTTAGATCGCTGACAGGCTCAACAAATGTGCTTGTTATTGCAACCAGGGAGAACAGCTCAGGTTAACTGTCAAGACGCGAGTAGCTGAATTGGAAACTTTCTAGTAAAAGGGGAAGAAAAGCCTTGGGGGTAACATAAGGATTGTCACCTGGTTGTTGCCTAATTCACCTCCCTCTTGTGAGTTTGCTTCCTGGGGACGTGTGCACTGTTTCATGCTGCATTAGCAGCGCCCTAGCACTCAGACCGAGGGAGGAGAGATGCAGGAGGAGAGATGCAGGCAGAAGGTACTATTCCACTGGCAGTGGATAAAAGAAACAGGAAAAAGACAAAGGTGAGTAGAGAGGCCTGGAGAAGGATGCTAAGTAGAAAAGAATAGGAAAAGGACTAGATAATGGGCAGGGATAGAACTTTGGGATAGCTGCTTGGGGTGCCATGTTTCAGGGTGCCTCCCTAGGCTGTGTTCACTACAGTTGGTTGGTTGGAGCATGGGTTGGGATGGGTGATAGTGAGGAATCCAGGAGAACACGGGTAAGGTGGGCTAAAACTCATTTGCTCTGCTCAGCTTTTACCTTCATGTTTTGGTTTGGAGTTTTAACAGGGCACAGGCAGGTTTTTAATTTGGCATGGGGAGGAGTCGATCCTAATTTGTGTACTGGCCAGTTCCAAAGTCCAACATTTTAATTTCATTTCTTTGCTCACTCTTCCATCGGAAACTGCTACATTCAGTTGCTTTGGGTTACGAGTGGTTTTACTGGGCTGCTTTTCATTTTCCTTCTTTGCCTGTGCATGGAACACTTGCTTCCCACCCCAGGTAGGAATACCTCATCTCCTGTAGGGGGCAGAGTCTCAAAAGGAAAAGGCAGAAACCTGTTAAGCAAAACTCCGAATGTTTTTTAAATTACTTGGGAGGCTGTTCATTATATCAAGGATTATTATAGCAGATGGAACTTTAAAAATTGATCTATGTTTCTCACAAACACAGTTAATCTAAACCAGCTGCTTCTCTGTGTAGTACTTGTGTTGCCCAGCTTTGCATTCTCATAAAAACACTCATTCGGTGAAAAAGCTGTCTTCCATAGCATGTTTACCTTCCAGAAGGCCAAAAAGTCCAGTCAGTTGTTCTTAGTTGAGTCTTGGCTTTGTCTGTTATTTTAAGGAGAAGCTAATTCACAATATTGCACGGTTATAGTGAGCCTCTTCAGACTGTAAGCGTTTACATCCACTTAGTCCCTCCCCCTGTGAATATTTTTGATGAATAAGCCTTAAAAGCGGGAGATTGCACTCAGTAGCTCTTTTTTAATGCAGTCATTCATTTGCTATTTAGAGGAGCCTCAAACGTTGGCCCTACAAAATAGTGCCGTTTGCCTTATTGCGCTCCTAAGTTCTTTCTATAGGTGAGGAATTTTCAAAACTTAAAGCGCCCACACAGAGAAAATGGATCACAACCATCCAAAAATGTCTGAGGTTATGGTTTTGAAAATGCATGTTTATATACGACTGTGTATTTCTTAGCATGTGCTTGAACTTTTTTTAGTTGTATTTGATTATGTGCAGTTTGGTCCACGACTTCCTTTCAGCTCCATGGCCGCCCTATGCTTGGGAAGCCCCAGCCACGGTGGTCTTCTCGCCATTCCGGAACCTTCTTTGGTCAGTCCCGTCTCCACAGCCTTTCCACGTGCTCTTGCGTCTTTCTGAAGAAATGCCTTTGAAAATTAACTTCTTCCATTCTGTCACTTACTGTGTTGTAGGTCTCTGACCACGTGCCTGGAAATGGGTGCGGCTGGGCAAGTCAGTGCTACAAGAAAGTGGACGTGGTCCCTGCTCTCGTGGAACTTGCATTCCACTAGGGAAGCCAGACGTTACTTATATAATCACTTAGTGAACGCTAAATGCAACTGAGACAAGAGCTGTAGAAGGCAGGCCCACCTGGGGTTAGAGAACTGACAGAGGTCTCTAACCTCTGTAGGAAATGGCAGATACTGAGTTACTGTGGACCTACAAAAACTGGGCAGTTTGGCAAGGCTGAACCTAATGTCCAACCCTGAAGCTGCAGGAGGTTCTGAGCAGAGGAGCACGTGAGGACAGTGGTATTTAAGGAAAATTCAGTGGCGCTTCAGTGCAGCTTTTCAGAAACACCTCTGCAGCAGAAGATGAGGGCCCCGCCGTTGAAGTTGCCGGTGGGATTCTGAATTGTGTTTGGCAATGGGGAATCTGTGCTGTTAAAATATTAATGCTAAGACAAATGCTTATGCGGCTTATTGAAATATTTATCAAGTAGGTACCTATAAGTGCTTCTAAGTTGGGCTGCTCACAGATAGCTGTGGTGTGAGGCAGCAGCCCTGCTTTCCTCAGGAATGTGACGTGTGTACATACCTATTTCCCCTCAATAGATAAGGTTTTCTTGGCACTAGTACACACAGATATTTTTTCCTGTAGTTTCCCCGCAATCAAGAAACCTAGCAGTTGAGTCCAGTGCCATAATAAAAGGGCCCAGGGCCTTGTTTATGCTGCATCAGGGAGACACAAATTCAACTTTTAAAGCGTGCCTTTCCTTAGTGCTTTGTAATCTGGAAGTTGTGAGATTCGTGGCGCAGGAGGAAACTGAGTCAGAGAATCAGGAAGATTAAAGAGAATTATTCTGCGCTCTCCGGGCGAAGTCGCGTGGAGGGGGAGTAGGGGGCGTCTTTTATACAGCTGTTCAGTGAGGGCGGGGAGTAGTGGGCATTCCCCCCCCCGCCCCCCCCAGGGGTCTTCAGGTTTTCTGGAAGGCTGTGGAGTTCCCCAGGTTTGTCGCCACCTGTCTGGCAGCTGACCTGTTAAGAATTCTAGGGAAGCTGGCATGTAACAGCCTAACAGAAGTGAAAGAGGATGGCCCACTGTGGGGCAATGTTCCTGATTCTGAGGTTGACAAGGAAGAGGCTGCAAGAAAGAGTGATCCCTGGGGAATCCTCACTTACCGTCACACTCTCGGGTTTCCTGGGTTTACTTCTTGGGCTGCTGTTTAACCTCTTGGGGCTGCTGTTGGTAATTACGTTTCTCTGGCTTTAAGAGCTTTTTGCTTTCCTAGTCCTGCCCCCCCCCCCCCCCCCAGCCTTCGGGAGGGGTAAACCTAAGGTAGGGAGGGTGGAGGGAAGTTTTGCTGTGAATTCTTCAGCCATTTAGTGCAAATTCCTGTAATTACCGGCATTGTGTCCTCTCTGAATGGCACATAATACAGCAGAAGCCATTCCTAATTGAGACCTTACAGGAGGTACAAATCCTCTCTTTGTTCAGCCTGACAAATTAGTGCCAGAAAGTGGCAGGGTCCGAGTGGGAATCAAAGGCAAGAAACACAAAGATGGAACTTAAGGCTACAGTAATAATCCTCTCTTGTCCTGAGGGGGAAAAAGGAATGACCAATGAAAAATGAAGTTTTTTTGTTTTGTTATAAATTCCCTTGACATGACAGCACCTCGGGGCTGCTCTATTTATTTAGCAAAAGTGATTAAATAGTAATACAACAGGGCTGCCCATTGTTTCCCCGTGAGCCCCCACCTCACAGAGCCCTGCTGCCTTGGCTAATTGATTGACAATGAACCTCTGATAAAGAAGTATGTTGTTAGGACCTGAGCTGGGGGGGAGCACTTTTTCCCTCTCTTTGTGTGTCTGAGAGAGAGAGTGTGTGTGTATGTGTGCGTGTGTGTGTGAGATTTCATTTTTGTTTGAATTGCCCTCTAGTTTTTCTTTGCCCCCTTCGTTCCCCCCCTTGCTTTTTTCCCCCAAAGCTTTTCAGAGCTTGCTCCCAGCTGACATTCACAAACAGGTAGAGAGGCATTGGTATTGTAGTGCAGGCTTTTGACAAGTTTATCTTTGGAGCCAACTTCCTCCTCTCCCCTCTCCCCCTGCTCCATGTAAGGCAAAACAGCAGTGTGAGAAGAGAGAAAGAGGAAGGGGGACTGATTATTGGTGCTTTAAGGTCAAAAATTTGTTTTTTTAAGTTTCTCATTTGTGGGAACGGATGTCTGAAAGTATTCTTTGAACTAAGATTTTTCTCAAATTCATTTCAACTTAAAAAAAAATCTGTACACTAATAGCATTTATATGTTGGGGGGTGGGTGTTGTGAAGTAAGAAATAGACATTTGAATTATTTAGTCTCCCCTTAGATCCTGTGAAGTGGGGATTGATTATTTAAGGATAGAATCTGGCTGCTTGTGGTGTAACTCAGTACCCCAAGGATGCTGTAAATTGTGGGGAGATGACCAAAGCCCTCCAGGCAGATAAGTAATAGCTCCTGGTTGTTATTTGTTATATATGCTCAACTAGCTCAACCGGAGCTAAATCCCTAATTTAACTCTGTTACAGCTGCAAAAACAAATCATTTCAAGCCCCTATGAAAGCAAAATATATTAAACAAACAGTATCGACCTTGTTAATACCACATGGCATTTCGTGTGATAAATGAGGGTGTCTTTCTGGCAAAGGTCTGTTTTATGACATTGTTTAGACATAAAGGATACCTTTCCCCTGGTAAAACAAGCATCCCTGATAGGAAGTAAGGAGTGGTTAATTATTCATTAAATGGCTGCCAGTCAGGAAGTAGGCAATATTTCTGACTTGGGCATAGTTACTTGTTGGCCTCAGAGTAAATCATGCAGAATAGCAATTCTTAAGAAAATGGGAAATTAAATGTGGGAGCTGATTATGCATGTGAGTCTAGATAAAGAAAGATCTGTAGGTTTTTAAGTGTTATGAAAGGAAGTTGTATATTATGCTCTTGGGGGAAAAAATGTTCTAATGTAGCCAAAATCTGTCTTGACTTCCATGTGAAAAATCAGATGATCCTCTAGCAGCAAAAGTGCCAGATCTCCGAAGGACATGAGAGAAAAAATAAAGAGAAGTAGGCTTTCCTTGGTATCTCCAATTCCTGTCTTTACTGCTGTTTTCAAATTTGTCTTCCACTTGTAGTGAGATGAAAATTTATTTGAGTTAAGGAATAGGCAGGTAGCCAATTAGAGGAGAAAAGGACAATGAAGGAAAACTTGGATGTGCCCCCCACTCCCCAGACATGTAAACAGCTTGGAACTGTTTAGCCCACTGTTGTCTTCTCACCTTGTAAGGTCTAAGTCATTTTGTTTTTCAGTGTGTTGGATTGCTGTCTTCCAGAGGAGAAAGTTCTAGTTTGTGTGTGTTCATCCTGACTGGCTAAGTTTTATTTCCCCCAACCTTTTATATATATATTAGAGGCCCAGTGCACGAAATCACGCAAGACCCAGACCCAATGCACTGCGGGACCCAGCATCAAGTCTCACCGGCATGCGGGACTCATCAATGCACCTCCTGGTGACCAGTCTTTGATAGTTACAGCGTTACAACCACTGGATTTGAGTCCCTTCCATGAGGGCATGAGGGGCTTGAAAGCGGTGAGCAAGAGAATGGGACTGGGAGATAAGGGGTTAAGCTTATATGGCCATTGACTTGGAGATCAATACATCCTGCTCTGTCTATATCAGAGAATCCCTGTGCTAGAGAATTTGAAACCTGAAGAGCTGAAGTGGTGTCTCTCCCCACTTCCCTACTTTAAACTTCGTTCTTATATTTCCTGCAGTATTAAACTCGGGAAAATCTGCTTGGCTTTTACTACCTGTCTATCCAGGATAAAACTTGAACCTCTGTTGTGTGCTCAGGTAGTAGGTGCTATGGGAGACATAAGAGAAGTATAGATAGGGGCTGGATCCCAGGACTTCATAGTCTGATTGAGGCTGCACAAAGTGAAATGAGGGAGTACTGGACAGGTCAGTTTATGCTATACAGCAGCGATTTTCAACTGGTATGTCGCAAGAATTTTTAAAACATGCAATACCTGACTTCTTTTCCCTGAGGCTGTGAAATAAAAAAATGACAACAGCCGACACAACAATAGCCATCCAGTGTGAATGAATCAAAATTATACCAATTTTTTTTTTAGTTAGATTAGGTGTGCCACAGAATTTTAGTAATTAGTTTGCGTGCCATGAGATGAAAATGGTTGAAAATTGTTGCTATATTGCACTTAGTTTTCAAAAAAGCATTTGGTAAAAACCTCAAGACAGAGAAACTTGGCTTATCAGAAATTACAGTTACATAATTTTGTGAGTGATTGGAAGCTTTACCCAGGGATTGTTGACTCATGGATCCCTCTCAGCCTAGAAGGCTGCCAGGAAAGGTGCATGAGAATAGTGAGAAGCAGCATGACTTAGTAATGAAGATCAAGGACTTTAGAATCAGACTGGCTGGGTTTCCAGATCTGTAGCTCACTAACTGTGTGACCCTGGGTAACTTACTTACCCTCTCTGTATCTCCGTTTTTAAATCTCACATGTGAACGAAGAATCCCACCTACTTCATAAGTTTCTAGTGAGAATAAAGTGAGTTAACAGGGCTTGGAACTGTGCCTAGCGCATAGTAAGTGCTATATAAGGGTTAGCTATTTTTATTATTTGCCCAGATAGGACAACAGTTACCTTGATAAAGATATCAGTGGCATACTTATCAAATTTGTAGCATTACCAAAACTAGATTGGAAAAATATGCTTAATGACAGAATCCAGATTCTGAAACATAAGCAAAAGGAATGAACCAAACAAGATGTGATTTAGTAGGGATAAACAGACACTCCTGTACTTATAGTCAGAAAATTAACTGCAAAGATATAAGGTAGAGGACACTCCATCTAACAGCAGCTTGTGTGGGCAAACAAACAAGGCAACAGGAAGCCAAAATCTGTGCTGCTGTGGTTATATCAAGAGCATGTAGAGCAGGTCTATGGGAGAGACCACATTCTCATTGTGTTATGCCCTGGGCAGACCTGGACGTTTCAGTTACGGATGCTGCTCCTGTAGAGCAAACAACCACATCTGTTGAATGTGATAGGATAGTGAAAGCATTAAATAACATGCCATACAATTATGACCCAGACTAGGGAGAGAATAAGTATCGTCTCCACTTAGAAAATAGGCTTTCCCTGTGTCATTTTTCTGGACAAAGGTAATAGAAGTGTCCAGAGTGGAATGGGTTTTTCTTAAGATTTGATGTCATGGGTGAAAATGAGTAGAGTGGCAAGAGCTCTGGCCAATGAGACTGGAAGGCCTCGAGTTTTGACCTCGAGGCAAGCAAGTCACTTAACCTACCTGAATTAGTTCTCTCATCTGCAAGATGACAGGTTTATTAATTCAGCCCTTCTGAACATGTTTACTGAAGCCCTACTATGTTCTAAGCACTGTACGTGATGCACAGTAAACAAGATAATCCCATTATGTGTCTTCACGGAAATTGGAAGCTAGACAAACAAGTAATTATAGCACACAGCTGAACTTGAAGGTTTGTGAGCTTTCTTCCAATACTTCCATCTCTCTGGGATATTTTAGAGGGAATGGCCTTGTATTACATGGTCCCTTTTATCTCTCATTCTCTGAATCTTTAATGTCTACAGAAGATAGAGAGAATTAGATTAATGTGGTCCTCCATTTAAACCTCATTTAATAAGTAATACCTTTTTTCCTTGGGGAAGAGATTTTAAACCTGTAGAAGTATCACTTGAGGAAGGAGACTGGAGACACAAATCTTTTTCCTGGCTCTGATGTCTATCATTGGATAAATTACTTTGCCCCTCTCCCCCCACCCTTTTTTTTTTTTTTCAGTTTTGTTTTTAGGTTCAGAAAATCATCTTTATTAATAAAAGGGTAATATGCAAATTAACCATCATTCTGTGACAAAGATGGCTGTGCCCATTGCCACAAAGATGGTGATGCCAACCGGAGTAGGCAGGACACTTGACTTCCTTCGGGCGGGACACCCCAGCGATGAAGGAAGCCAAGCCTCCCACAAGCCCCGTGGGGCTGGCCTCTTGGTGGCGGCCATGGAGCCAGCCAGAGTGGGCAGGAGGCGGCTCTGGCCTGGAGTAAAGGTGGGAGGTGGCTCCAGCCTGGAGTGAAGGCAGGAGGTGGCGGCCAGAGCGAAGACCTGGGTCCCGGTGCTGCAGGGAAGCTGGTGCAGGCCGCTAGGGGAAGGAAGGCCTATTCTTGCACGAATCTTCATGCATTGGGCCTCTAGTTTTTAAATAAAGATGAATGTATATTAAGAATATAAGTGTACACTGAAATAATGTGATTAAATGGAAGAAGAAGAATGTTATATAATTTGGGTTGAACTATTTCACATTCTAAAATTCAGAGAGATTTGATCACTTTATATAAGTAGGCACTTTGATTTTATAGGACATAAATTTGCTTTTTTGATTTATTCCTGGTATTCTCATCATAGAAGTCACATGTTGGTCTTTGATATGTTTCAGAAGAATAAAATCATTTTGAATTTCAGAAGATATGGATCTTTTGATAGACCTTCCTGAACTTCATAGGCCATAACTGTGCTATCATTTTTTTTTTAAGCTGTTCATTTCTCCTAGTCTTTGTTGCTATACTTTGGTCTGGAAAGTTCTTGTCCCTTTTTGTAGCTTCCTTTATGGTTAACATAGTTCTCGTCATGTGTTCATTTCCGGCTGAACTTCTAAAGGAAGTGTTAATGTAGTATTGGACTCTACATTGAGTTAAAAGTTTCTATCTATTGACCTTTCATTAGGAGAGAAATTGATCTAAGTGCGGTTTTAGAATAGATTGGGGTATCTTATCTGGGGGTATGTCAATATTCTCCTTAATTTCCTTGAAAAAGGGAGCTTTCACAGGCTCCTCTAAGAGTAAGAGCTAGTTTTCTAAAATCCATTTCTGCCTAAAAGCAGAAATATACTACGTAAAAACTTGCAATTTTTAAATACAGCTCTAAATAAGAAACTCTAATAATATAGTGATACTATTTTACTTCTCGCATTACTATTTGCTTTTTTAAATTTTTATCAAACATCTTTATTAATTTTTTAATCTCTATTGTCGAAAGTATTATATATGCCTCCTCTTTTCCCCCATTAACCTCTTGTAGCCCACCCCACCTTTACCACCCTATTGTCTGTGTCCATGGGTTATGCATTATATGCATACAAGTTCTTTGGTTGATCTCTTGCCCCCACCCACCCTCCGCATTACTGTTTTCTTCCAATCATTCATTCATTCAACAAACATGTAGTCCCAGAAATTTAGGTGTTGGGGTAAACTAAAAGTTAGTTTTAGCAGTAGAAAATATGACTGTATACTGGTCTTTATACTTTGAAATATGTTAGCATAGAAAATGTTTTAATTAAATTACATTAATAAAAAACGGAGCGTGAAACTTCTTTACACGTTTCAGATAAAAAATTGAGCAGGCTACAAAGCAGTGAACTGAGATGAGGGGAGACAAGCAATCTTCTGGGTATAGTTTTGTATTATGCCTTGTTGAAGACTTTTGGGTGTGGAAAATCCTTTACACTCTTAAAGACTTCCTTCCAAACCTCCCTTAACCACCCTGCCCTCCACCTTACTCTAATCCCCTAGGTGGAATTGAGCATTCCTCTTGCATGACCCCACCCGCTCCACTTTCCCGTATTCCTGTCGTGGGCCTATAACTTTTGTCTGACTTTTGAGAGCAGGACCCAGCACTTCTCAAAGTGTGTGGCCAGAGCACCATTTGTACCAGTTTCATGAGGGTGAGGTGGAGAGCATTGGTTGGACTCTTCCCTGTTGAAGTCAGGATCTCTGGGAAGGGGCCTAGAGATTTTAACAAACTTTCCAGTTGATTTGATTGCATACAAGGTTTGAGAAACCACCAGCTCTCCCATAGAATGTTTTTAGTGAATGAACCAAGTCATTCTTCAGTTTTCTCTGGGTTATTAAGCACACTTCCTTCAATTGTTTCTTCAACATATGTCCAACATTTGCTGATAATCTCCAGGTTTCCATGTCTTCCTTATATTCTGGAAACTGCATTGATGTTCTCATAGGGTTCTACCCAGCGGTGAATACAAATGAAAGAAGAGATTAGTTCAAGATGTTACCCATGTTCTAGCTTCCTTTTTAATACATCCTAATATTCCACTTAGTTTTATTTTATACTTGATAAGCATACTTAGCATTTGAATTTTTAAAAATATATTTTTATTGATTTCAGAGAGGAAGGGAGAGTGAGAGAGAATCATTGATCAGCTGCCTCCTGCACACCCCCCTACTGGGGATTGAGCCTGAAACCCAGGCATATGCCCTTGACCGGAATCAAATCCACGACCCTTCAGTCTGCAGGCTGATGCTCTATCCACTGAGCCAAGCCGGCTAGGGCAGCATTTGAATTTTGAGGTAGCCTTGACCTCTCTCACTCTCTTTGCTACCAGTTGGGTTGTCTTTCACCAAGACAACTACAGTGGTCTTCCAGCCAGTCTTCTGCTGCCAGCCTAACCTTCCCAAGTCTGGTCTTTACTGCAGAGCATGTGATCTTATTAAAATTCAGATAGACCCTCTTTACAGTCCTTCAGCAGCTCCCACATCCTTTGGCAAGATGAGCATCCTTATGGTTACCCCAAATGATTTGACTCCTGTCCCCTACTCACGTTCAACTCTTGCCCTCGGGTCACTCTCTCCCTCATTCATTTCCAGTCAGCCACTGGTATGTGCCCTCCAGCCCTGACTGCACCCACAGGGCAGGGAAGATTTCTGGTCTTATCTTTTTGGGTCTTCTGGGACCAAGCAGCTTCAGAAGCAACCAAGAAACTGGCTGGCCCTGGGCTGCCCGCCTTGGCTGCAGCCTCCCAGAGCCCCCGCACTGGTGGTGGGATAATACGCTCATCCGGGGACTTTATGATCCCCACTCGCAAATCTTGGCTTGAAATAGCGAGCATTTTATTTTTTAAAGGATATTAAAAGGTGACCAACAGAATGAATTTTATGTATTAGCTTTCACGGAAAATGATTCAGTGTGTGCTGTACACCACTTCTAGAAGGGAGCTGTACACCACTTCTAGAAGGGAGCGAGGATTCCAGAGCTAAAGACATGCAGGCTTGTATCAATTTTCAGAAGATTAAAAATCACATTCTTTTCTCCCCTCCCCCCCCAGGCTTATTGAGTTGTCATTGACAAATAACACTGTGTATCTCTAAGGTGTCCAGTGTGATACTTTGCTAAGCATAGATTCTGTAAAATGAATACCACAATAAGGTGAATACATCCATCACTTCACTTAGTTGTGTGTGTGTGATGAGAATTTTTAAGATCTACCATCTTAGAAACTTTCAAGTATATAATACAATATTGTTGACTGTAGTCATCATGCTGAAAATCACATTCTAGTCAGTTATGTACCACGGTTGTGTCCTGCTCATTTTTTTTTAAGTAAAGTAAATCACGTGGGGGCTGAGTCAGAGGCCTTTCTGGAAATCACTTCCCCTTCAAATGACCAGCCCCTTATCTTTGACAGAGGATAGACTTAGTTGGAAAGTCTTGGTCTCTTTCTCCATCTTTACCAATAAAGATGCTTTTTCCAACTCTCAGACTTTAGACCAGACAGAATAGTAGTCACACATGACTTGGTGGCTGGGAAGCCCCTACGCTCAGTGGGATCAGTAATACATTAGGAGTACACGCTGGGTCTTTCGTTTATAGCCCTGCCTCTGGTTGATTATACAGCCTCGAGCCAGCCTTTTAACAGTCTTGTGGGTCAGCATCTTCGACACTATAACTTGAGGGAAGATTAAGCTGCCTTGATTACGTACCATTCAAATGTTACAGGGTACTGGCCAAACCAAAAGTGCCCCATCTTAATTTAGTAATATTGTACATCACTGCATTCCCCAACACCCCCCCCCCCCCGAAAATAGGAGAGGTTCCCCATGCGATTTCTTAGATGGTCAGAAGTCTAATTGTGGTCTAACAATGGATGGGAAACCTTTAGGAAAACTATGTGTCTCATCCATGGTAGGATGAGGAATTTTGATTGAGTGGAAGGTGCCCCATAATGCAGAGGGTTGTCCTGGCATCCTCCTGAGCTTTCCAGGATGATCCTCATCTCAGGGATCTTCACCCACTGACACCCATGTTCTGGTTGCCTGATTGCCTTCCCCTTACGTCCCCATGGGTTATTGGATGCTGTCTGTGTAAGCCATCATCTTTCCAGGGGCTTTGTAGGGTTAAAAATCCTACCTCTTCCTTCTGCTCCCAGGGGTCAGGAAGATGGAGACCACGTGCATTGCTTACGGGTCACATCCTAGACCCTTACGTTTGATAGGCTTATTCACAGCTGGAGCCAGTCCCCCAGGCCCTGCTTCCTGCAGGCGAGGCTGAGCAGGCCAGGTCCTTCCACAGCAGTCAGGTACCTTATGTTCCCATTTGTGAGGAAGGCTGGATAAGCCATGGGAGAGAAGCTGGGGATCTATTACTCTAGGAGATTCCTTTTGAGTGGCAATATGAGGTCCAGGAAATAAGGGTGTCCCACCTACCACTTCTAAGTCTCCTGATATAAGCAGCCTGTCTTCAAATACTAAATACATGGTTAAAAGATTACCTTTGGAAGTGGTCACAAACCTGTGTGGGGTTTTGTTTGTTTTTTAATCCTCACCCAAGGATTTTTTATTTTTTTTTTGTCATTTTCAGATAGAGTAGAAGGAGGGGAGAGAAAGGGGGAAAAGAGAGAGAGAGAGAGAAGGAGAAACATTGACATGAGAGAGACACATCGATTGGTTGCCTCTTATACACTCCCTGACTGGGGTCAAACCTGAAACTGAGGTATATGCCCTTAACTGGGAATTGGACCGTTTGGTCCACAGGGTGGTGCTGTAACCACTGAACAACCCAGCCAGGGCCAAACCTGTGTTTTTAGAGAGACAGAAAAGCGTGGAAAGCAGGCCAAAGAAGGCATAAGGGAAAAGAAAAGGAATACAGTGGACCAAGGCAGTCTTCAAGTCTTCTAGTACACGAAGAATTCGGTTTGGTTTGGGGTAAAAATGAAGAAATTCAAGCGTGGATTTGAAGGAAGCTGATGAAAGTGGTCTTTTCACTTTGAGACTATTTCTAGCACTATTCACATCCACTCTCATGACTTTAATTTTATGAAATTGTTGTCATTACTGAAATAGCTCAAGGAGAAATTACTCTAAGAGATGCTGCCATGGAGGTTTTAGCAAAGAGGAAAGGTTGTGTTTTAAAGATACTGCCAAGTTCAAAGAGATAAGACTCTCACAAAATAGCAGGGGAGAGCAACAAGCATCAAGAATATGGAGTTTCGTGAGAGCGAAGTGGTGGGACAGTGTATGTGGCAGAAACTCCAGCTGGACGAGGCTGATGTGTATAGTGATGTCTGTGTCCCGCAGGCTGGAAAGAGACAGGAAGGAGAGACAGGTTGCTTTTCAGGTAAACCAGAAAGTTAGTCTGAATTTCCCTAGCAATACGTGGTCAGTGACTTTTGAAGCAATCAGGGTAGAGCTGTAACGAGGGAATCACTAACGAGTTAGTGCTGGCTTTATACAATATTAAATGCCAGGGAAAATCAGTGTAGCAAGAACGTAATTTGGGCAGACAATGGATTCTCTGTGAGAAATAGGGGTTCAGAGCCGGGCTGGGACTAGGCTGAAGGCACAAAATTTAAGGGGATGCCAAAAGCCCTCAGTCATCAAGATAAGCCGTATTTTAATGAAACATCATTGAACAATCAAAAATAATACCAAAAAATCCACGAAGAACAAAATACAACATTTTAACTAGAGACAGGATAGTAGGGCTGATTTTTCCTGTGGCCTCAGGCTCTGATACGGTTCAGAGGAACTTCCAGTGAGAGTTTATGTAGTAAGACAACTTCCCCCCAAAGCTCTCTTCTGACCGATAGATTTCTCACTTACTAGTCGCAAGCTGAGCACACCCTGGGCATCTTGGAGGAGCCCCTTGCCATGCTCTTCCCTCTAGTGGGCTGCCAAATCATTTGCATTTGATCTCCATAGTATTTCCTACTTTTCCCCCTGCGGGCTCCCCTGTGCCCTGCTTACTCAAGCTCAGACCGGTGCACTAACTTAGCAACTGTTCCCGGCTTCCAGTGTCTTCTTGCCAGTTAATCTTTCCAAAAACTGAGGTTGCTGTTCTGCTTCAAACCACCCTAGCTGGTCCCGTATCTTATTAGTTCGGACTCCTTCCCGTGAGCATCCCGCATCCTTAGGTTCTAGCCTCAGTTCATCCTTCAAAGCTCTCCCCACGTCCTTCTGGCTACAGTGAGCTTCAGATAACAGGAAAAGTCAGTGTTTTTCAAGCGTGCTCCCATTTGTCTGACTTGAACTTTCATTTGTCAAAATCTTTTTCTTTAAGGCCCAGCTGGAATGTCCCTGTGTCCACACAGCCGTCCTCCTCTGTCTCCACAGTTAGACGGACTGCTTTCTCCTTTGCGCCTCTCTTACCTTCTGCTTCCCACCTCTGTCTCTCCTTCCCTCCCCCAACCCCCACCTTCATATTCAGAGATGTTGCTACTGCTTGTGAGGTCCAAGGCTGAATCACGAATGAACTAAATTATGTATTTTTGTATAGTTGATTCATATTTTCTGTGTTTGTCATATTGTCATCCACAGCAGACAATTTTTCTAACATCCCCCACAAGGAGATAGCCACGTGGAAATTCACCTATTAGTTTACTGCGTTGCTCACACAGTGCCACACACCAACCAGGTCAGTGAGGCCCTGCCTTTTTTTGCCCGATGTACACCCATGGACAGAATGAGGTTATCACCTTCTGCCTCAGTTTCTTCATTGGTAAAAAGGGGGTAATTCCCATCTCATAGATTTGGTGAGAATTGTGTGTGCGTGTGAAGCGTGTGTAACAGTGCCTGGCATACTGTATACACTATGTAGACATTTATTTGTCCCTTTGCCTATTTTTAATTTCCATTTTAAATTGTGTGCCATTTTCTTGAAAGTCTTTGGGGAAAGAGCAGGTGGGGACAGAAGTTAATGAGAAAGTCTGAGAGGAAAACAAGTATGAAAACATACTAAATTTAGACTGGTTTAAATATACTAGATGGTGAATTTGTAGCATTTCATTATTAAACTTTTCTTATCTTACCCTACTGTAAATACCAGTATTGAAGCATCGGATTGTAAGAAAAATTGAAAGTAAACTAAACAACTCAAATTATTTCTTTGGAAGTGAAAATATGTGTCACAGATTGTTATATTTATAAATTAAAGAAGGTAACTATTTAGTACGTAGAAAAGCAGTCAGAGTCTCTAGAGCAGTGAACATATTTACTTACTTCCCTTAGCAAAAATCAAGATTTATTGCCTTTCAAGATAAATTTTGACTAAATATTGACTTTAGGTTCTCAATCATTGTTTACCTGAAAGACTAATAAATCTTGACACTTCTCAACTTGAGTTGGAGTCTACTTGGTATTTATTAATTTATTTAATAAGATTTATAATCTTAACATTCCATGAGCTTGAATAAACAAACATTATAGAGTTTAGCAAGAGTAGAAAGTCTTTAGTTTATATTTTCTTTCTTCCTTTTTTTTTTTCTTTTTTGCTGCAAAAAAAAAGCTTTATTGTTTTCAGTTGGCCCACAGCTAGAGAGAGGTCTCCAGGGTGGTAAACACTGCCTAGTGGCTGCAGGGGGCAGGAGCTGTGACACCAAGGGGGTGCAGAGGGACCCCTCAAAGCCTGCTAGGCTCCAGAGGCTCCTAGTCTTGCTTGAGGGTGAGCCTTCCCAAGAGATATTCACCCAGCCCAGCCCGCACAGGTTAGTCAGATGCTCGCCCATCTTCCTGATGCGTTTCTCCTCCTCATCTAGGCAGTGACGCTCCAGGAAGTCACGGAGACGGAGGTCAGGATGGGCAGTACCCTGGTGCACACAGCCCAAAACACCAGGCTCAGTTTTCCTCCAGGGCCATGGCAGCCTCGCATCTTGGGACGGCTTCTGCATGTCCTGGAAGAGGATGTGGCCGTCGTTTTGCAATTTTACGAGAAACTGGGTGCTTTTGTGCTTCTCCTTAACCAACTCACAGATGTGGCCCATGCCTTCCAGAGCCACATGGTGGAAATATAAATCCAGAGAGAGGTAGGCAAAGGAGGCCCATCGATGCAGGTTGACCAGGTGGGTGATGGTGGCCTCCACCTGCATGGGATAATTCTGCTAAATCTGGGAGCTCATGTTGTTTGACAATAAGGAGTTAACCACAGAAGTCTGTGCCAGATGGTCCTGGAGACAGAGGATGGCTGACAAGATGGTTTTGGAGGTGGGTACTGGAAAGGAGTTTGGAGGTTAGAAGAAGGGGGACCCCTCAGGTCTGTTCTTTCCAAACACTCTTAAAGCAAGAGACAGGTTTAGGGGGACCCCTGACAGGCTGCCTTATAATTTCAATCAGCGGCAATTACATAGCATGTGATTTTCACTTCACTTCTTACTTAAACATAGTACATTTAAACAGTCACTGCTAAAAAAAACCACATATACCTTAGTTTAGACTTGTAGAATACTTCTAGATTTTAAACCAGTTGTTACTCAGATTGGATTTTGGTTGCCTTAGTCCTACAAGTATGATTAGACTTGTTAGATGGCCTCTTGTCCTTGTCAGTTGCTGTCTGTTGGTCTCAGCCTCAGTCTATTTCTCTTGATAGAATGTGGATTGAACACTCATTGTGTCCAGGGGCAACGCTAATAGATTACAGCCATAACATGCGCCATACTGCTGTGTGGAAATGAAAACCCTTTAGTCAGGTGCTTCCATTTTGTCCAACAGGAGTTACTTCTCTTATATTCTTGAGGACAGAGCTGTCCTGGCAACCGCTACAGCCCGTTCTACAAGTGCCGACAAGTTATCCTACGTGTATGTCAGCCACAGTGGGAAGTGTCCTTCAAGTGCTTTATTTATGCTTCTTACATGTCAGCCCTTTGTCTCTGCAGCCCAACTTTTTGAGTCAATGTTTGGCCAACAATAAGTGACAATTCTTTTAATACTCTCTCACTGTTATAAAGGCCATTGATAGACAAACATAAAATGAAGCCCATCAGAAAAGGATTATTTTTCCGATGGACAGAAATGAACTTCAGTATAGTTTTGGGGAGAACCAGTCAGTGCATTTCAAGATTGTGCTTTGCATTATTGTGCTTCACAGATTGTGTGTTTTCTTAATAATTGAAGGCAAGACCTTATACCAGTAAAGCGATTACTACTCTCTTTATTGCAGTACTGTATTTATTGGGGTGGTCTGGAACCAAACCCACAATATATCCGAGGTATACCTATATGTTTATTCCCTTCCAGTCATGAATTTTTATCCCCTGGGGAGAGAATTCACTATCAAAAGACTTAAAACCTTATGGAGAAATAGTTTTGAGATACTACAGTTTAAAATGAGCCTAGAAAGTAAAAAAAACAAAAACAAAAACAAAAAACGGACTACCTGTAGCCTGCCATACTACAGAATGGGCAAAAGTGGGTGTACAGTTGTGAGTATGTGAAAAGTATTATTATTTATTAACTAGAAGCTCAGTGAAAATAATGCACTCGGGGGTCGGTGTGGAGGGTGGGGGGAGGTTCTCTCAGCCCAGCCTATGCCCTCTCAAAGTCCAGGAGCCCTTAGGGGGTGTCTGACTGCTTCGGAGGCTGGAGAAGCTCCTGCCACCACCACTGTACTGTGAGCCTGGCCTCTGGCTGAGTGGCCCTCCCGGTGTGGGAGCACACTAACCACCAGGGGGCAGCTCCTGCATTGAGCGTCTGGCCCATGGTGGTCAGTGAGCATCACAGAGATGGGTAGTTCTACTGTTGAGTTTATTTGCATATTAGCTTTTTATTATATAGGATTTTTGTATTATTTCCATATGAACAACTGTAAACCTATGTTTGCCCATGCCTATATTGACATTAGCAATCTAAACAATACACATGGGTTTTTCTTGATTTCCCCTTTTGTTCCTTTAGTTTTGCTTGAGATGCTTGTGGGTGCTCTTTGCTTTGAGACATAATGCATACTCAGGGGCATTGTTTTCATGTGCCTGATTCTCCATCCAAATATTTCATGTTGTAATTGATTGAATGACTAAGGAGGTGCCTCCTACTTTGTGAATCACTCACCACCTTGTCCCACAGATGAGTAACTTAGGCATTTGATATGGGAAACGTTTTAGATCACTTACAGTAGTCCCCCCCTTATCCACAGTTCTGCTTTCTGGGGTTTCTGTTATTCATGGTCAACCTTGGAAAGAAAATATTAAATGGAAAATTTCAGAAATAAACAATTCATAAGTTTTAAATTCATGCCATTCTTAGTAGCATAATGCTCCGTCCCACCATCCTGCTCTGTCCCACCGGGAAATGAGTCATCCCTTTGTCCAGTGTTTCCCTCCCCCCGCCCCCCGCAGTAGTCACTTAAGTACCCTCTGGATTATCAGATCAGCTGTTGAGGTGCTTGTGTTCGAGTAACGCTTATCTTACCGTTGTGATTGTTCTATTTCCTTATTAGGTTCTGTTGTTAATCTCTTAATTTATAAATTAACTTTATCATAGGTACGTATATCTAGGAAACATAACCTTATATATAGGGTCTGGTACTCTCCGCAGGCTTAGGCATCCCTGGGGTTCTTGGGTCATATCCCTCACAGGTGACGGGGGGACTAAACAGGTGTGTCTCATTGTCCCTCCCCCGGCTCTTTCCATTACCATTATGTAGAATTCCATAGCCTCACTTCCACGGGCAACAGGGTACCTAACCTTGAGAACACAACCCAACCTTGCCCCTTCTGCAGTGGAGGATGCAAGCTGGCCTCAGCTTTGCTTGGTCTCCACTTCCTTGAATGGACACCAGAACCACATGGCAAAAAAAGTGCTTCTGCTCTCTCTCCAGCAGTCCAGTGCTGTGCCCAGCTTTGTGCTGATGCCAAGATCACTAAACATAATTTTCAGTTTTATACCTAGTGTAACACCTTATTTTTAAAAGTACATGTTTAACTCTTAACTGCTTCAAGAGCCTATGGTTACAGATGGAAGCTAGGAAAGCTAAGTTCTTTATGATTCTGCCCCCGCCCCCAATTCTTGTAAAATAGCAAGTCATGGAACCCCCATTTCTGTTTTTCTTCTTTTTGGCAATTCTGGTCTCTAAAGCATATGGTGAAGCCACATCTTGCATAATACTTACCACAGCTCACTGTACCATGCCAGGGGGACCCCAGACAGTCCCCTTCCCTCTCCTGGGGCCACCTCTCTCTACCTGTGTGCTTACAGTGAAAGGGGGTAAGCAACTTGCCAGTTTTGTGTTTTCTATTTTAATTAAAGGAGCAAATGGAAATTTGTCCTTGCACTCTCTTTATCTTTCCCCCTGCCTTTTATAGAGGTGCCGTCTCCTTTTTTTTCCTTTTCTCTTTGTCCTGTTCTCTTCTTAAAGCTGTCTACCGTCCAAATACAGAATACTGGGTTTACCTTACCAAGCTGGGTAAAGGGGGTAGGTAGCACGGCTGTGTGTGTTCTTTCCTTAGTGAGAGATTCACCTGGGTCCAGCCAGAGCCCTTGCTACTTTCCTCTTATGCCCATGAATTTTCCAACTGCTGGTCAGGGGCTGCAGGACTGAGCTGGTAGCCGTGCGCAAGAGAAAAGCTGGCTGGCTCCTCCTCAGAGCTCAGCTCAGTAACGCCACGTTGCAGCCAATTGAGCGAGCTGGGTACACTTGTGAGAAGAAAGATTGTGCCTTTGTGGAGCCTTATGCCAAAATTTCTGCCTCAGCCCCCAGCAACAGATTCTTAAAAGGCCATTTGGGAAATGGACTTACATGCAGCAAATAGGATTTCGGTTAAATGGTTACATTTGTTTCCCGAAGTGTATCAGGGGGAAGCTAAACTCTTCAGAGCATGTGTTCATTAAAGATTTGAAGTGGGGTGGGAAGCAATAAAAAAAAAAAAGGCCAGTGGATTCTCTTGTGAGATAGTTTTTTGTTCCTATGAATTGAATACACTCTGAAAAGTTTCAAAAAGAGACTGGGAAGAATGTATTTGCTTTGATCCAACATGTGGAGTGTTCCCCACTATAAATGCCCTTTAATTTAGAAACATTGTTGAAAAGTCTGTTTGAAAGTACATACAAATATAATATGTAAATAAGCTCTAATTAGTTATTTCAATTAATTGTTTTTTGTTTCTGCTTCCCAGCTCTCTTTTTCTCCCCATAATATTGCTTGTCAGAACCCACCTTTGGCACCCCCCAAAAATGTGTTTTTCTCACAGTAATTATTGAGAAAACACACTTTCCCCTCTGTTGAAAACTTTATAATGATAGTGAAATCCCAGATTCTGTATCTTTATAAGGAATTGTTTCAGACATTTTTAATCTATGATTTGCTAGTATATTGAAGAAGGAAATCTTGCAGTTAATTGAAAGAATGGGTGTTTCCTTTTTCAAATAAATGGTGTGTGTTGGTTTTAGAAAATGAATCCACATCAGGCTGTCAACTAGCTTCTGATCTTTCCCGACCATCCTATGTTCTTTCATGGGACTTGAAGATGAAAAGTTGTAATTCTTTCTAAGTCAACAAAGATTCTTCTCAGTGGGGACAATGGAAGCTCTGGAAAAACATGAGTATAGTGAACTCAGGTTGTTCCTCTGCAGCAAATTTTGGGAAATAGACTGAGAACCTGAAATGTTGACTTTGGAAACGTAGACAGTAAACTAACTGTGTGACAGATAGGAGCTTTTCACTGATAAAGTGCACTTTCCTGGAATCAAATGAGAGTTCTAGAGCTTGGAGGGCTCTGGCAGTTACCTGGAGACCAGGAAGCAATGCTCAGTTTGTACCACCTCAGCTCCTGGGTGTGGTTGGGTAGAAATGCAAGTTCCTGGGTCCGACTCCAGTCTACAGAATCCAAATTTCTGGGGTGGGGGTCTACGCTTTTCACAAACATTTCTAGAAAATTCTGATGCTTAGCAAATTTGACAAACTGCCGATTTAGCCTAACCCATTGATTCCGCAGTGAGGAAAGCAGGCCCAGAGAGTTGATGGGTCAGATGCCCATTGCACCCCAGGCAAGAACAAGTTTCCCGACTTTAGACTCGTGCTATCTCTGCACCATGTATCCCAAACACTCCTAAGCAGGATTGTTAGGGTAGGTTGAAACCTCCTTCTGTTACTAGGGGTGATTTCATCGCCGAGATTCGGAGAGATGGTTCTTAATAGGGTACAAAGGTAAAGACACCCAAGGCCTAGAGATCGGAGGTTTTGTGCTGGGCCTCTGTCTAAACTAAAACCTGAAGGAACCTGAGCCGTGTTGTCTGTTCTCTTTCTGTGAGCCTGGAGGCCTGTGCAAAAGGGGAAGGATGCTTAGCTCATTTGTTAGCTCATACAGTTGAGCCCCAGCACACTAGGCTTTGGACATGTGTGCCTGGTTGAGATACACACCTTTAAGCTCTGTGCTTTCTTAACATGCACATGGTGTGTTCTAATACTGCCTACAGATGTTCCATCGAGAAAATTAGGAAGCCATTAAAAAGCACAGACTGAACAACCCAGTAGTGCCTACTGAAGCATATATGAATATCCAGCAAATGCTTACTGATGTTTATTATATTTAAATAGCCAGAAAAAAATAAAATAACCTAAACTTGTTTTTACAGTACTCTGTGGTGAGAGTTTCAACTATGATGATGATTCTGAATTTCTACAAGATCTGGATCACTTTCTAAGTCATCAGGGAAGGCTGAGTTCCACTCAGCCTCACTTCGGCGTTAAGTCAGTTGACTGCCTATTTTTGGAAACTGCAGTATCCCAGTGTCTAGAATATGTCACAGTCCACTCAACTCTGTCCCGTAGTCCACATAGGAGTACATGTGTAATGTAGAATTCTTACAATAGGTAACGTGTTCTTATAGGGAAATGAACAAGAGTAGGCAGGTCCAGGGCAGCAGGATCAATTCTAGAACAGCCGTGGGACATTAAAATCTCTGTGTAAGCATGTGGCTGTACATATGCTAAATAATACTACGTTTCTCATCCCTTCCATATAAACATGTATTGATGGTCTGCTTGTGCAAAGCCTTACGTGCTGAGGATAAGAAATAGATCTGAGAAGTTTTGCTGTGGTCTGGCTGTCCCAGCACATAGAGAGGCCACCAAGCTGAAGGCAGTGAGGTCGGGGAGTGGAGCAGACAGCATTCCAGTGTTCAGAGCTAGTGATTGTGACGGCACCTCCCTCGCGCCCGACAGAAGCACTGTGTGTGCTGGGTTCTTCCTTATCTTTCACACATACCTCATGCCTCAGGACTCGCGGGGATTTTGTTGCTGTTCTAGGAAGGAAGAGTAGTATTGAGCTCTGGAAGCCTAACACCAACACGTTTACTTCTGTCTCTCATACCTCTGTTTAAAAGTAGTAGGATCTCATTCTTCCTGGCCCATGCACTATGAAGTGGCTTAATTACTGATGCCGTTTTATTTGTGATGACAGTGAAAGTTCTATGAGCTTTGTGATCCTTTTATGCAGGATACTCATGTGAATCAGTATCTTCTTAAACTGTGGATTTGTTCAGTATATATGTTTTAGCGCCTTCTAATGGAAATGGGATGCAACACTGATCATTATTATTAGTAGTAGTACTTCATTTTGTACCCAGATATGAAATCGGCTTAATGTGAGATTTCTTTGAAAAACGTAGTTCTTAGCACCCAACCACGAAATGGGCCATATGGAAGGCATTCCAAAATGAAAGCTGTAAATCAAAAAATGTCAGAAAACTGCTGCTATTTATGTAATCATGGCTACCTGTTCTGGATTTTGTCCGTTGGATTGACTGTGACAGCGTTTCTACACTCACCATCAGAAGGTAGCTCCATCTGAAAACCAATGGCTCCTCTGCGGCAGAGCCTGGTTATTACCAAGGCCCCTGGTGGTACCAGAACAGTGCTCACAGAACCATGGACTTCCTTGGACACGAAAAGGGCCTTAGCCACCACTCGCAGGCAACCAGTGGCCTTGAGTAGTCGGCAGGATTTGGCAAAGTAGAGATCGAAGAGGACCTTGTGTAAGGAGAAATAATGTGCACCAAGATATGGAGGATGGAGAGCACACTGTTTATTTGGGGAACAGTGTGGAGAGTTCTCTGACTGGAATGAAGAGAGTATATTCCCACTGGAGAGTACGCAATAGGAGTAGGTAGTTGGAAAGGCGAGTTGGAGGCCAATTAATGGACAAATTCCTTTCCTTTATTTTGGAAGCAAAGGAAGGCTCTACCTATCAGTTTTTAGGATCATTTTAAAGTCAGACAAACATAGAGCTAAATCCAGCTCCACCTCTTATTGGCTGGGTGACCTCAAGACAAAATACAAACCTGGCTAAAACCTTAGTTTATTCATCTGTGCAATGGAGCTGATATCTCTCATAGAGAGGTGTGGCTTGTATAAGATCCTGTATGAGAGCAAAATGCCTTGTGAAAACAGGGTCTCTGAGGGAAGCAAGGAGAGACCAGTGGGGGTGCAGGGAGGCTTACCTGCTGAAGAGCTGGAATCAGACCAGACCAGAAATGGACCAGTTACAGTGGTCCCCCAGGAGCCGTGGGAGTGAGCTCCTGGGCTCACTCATATTACATGCGTATTACATGGGTTCTCTGCAACTTCTGTCCTGTTGTGGAATTTTGTTTAACTTGAGGTGAGCATTGTGTAGCCTTGTCCTGTGCTGTTAAAAGTACAATACTCATAGACCTTTGCTTTGTTTTGGACAGGATGCCAGCGATCCATAGGCCTTTCCAATGGGAAAGCCAAGGTGTGCAATTACAGCGGGTGGTATTACTGCAGCAGCTGCCACGTGGATGACAGTTTCCTCATCCCGGCACGCGTAGTCCACAACTGGGATACGTCAAAATACAAGGTAGGTGCAAAAACTCCGTGCACTTCATGACAGCAACTTGTTCTTGTTGTCACGTGGATTATTAACATAATGACATGAGAATTTGAAGTGAAGTTGAGGTAGTTTTATAAAAGCTACAAGATCTTCTCCCACTTTCTACTCTGCTGTGTCATCTCTCTTTCTTCTGTGGTCATCACCACTGGAACTCACATGCTGATTCCCACTTTTAGCTCCAGGTTTGCTACTGAAAGTGAGGTCTGTGGAATTAATGAACACCCCAGCTTTAGTTTTAAACCTAGTTGTCTTTGAGCTATCTGGTTGGTTAGCTACATGGTACAGCTTCTCCACCCTTCCATAGACCACCCTTCTAGCAGGTACTAGAAGTTGGCAAGGCGAGGAATCCAGCCCCACACAGGGGTGGCACTTTAGACTTAGGATTCTTTTATGGTGCTGTGCCTGCCACATAGCAGGGAAGTCTGTTACCTGGTCTGACTAGCCTGTCCTCTGGGCACCTCTGTCTCAGTACACCCCAAGTGGGCTTTGTCACCCTCCCAGATGTCCCCCCAAGTACATATGGCTCCACCAGTCACCACTGCCAGTGCTGGGAGACCTGCTGGACTCCCCTCTGCCACCCCTGCCCTGCCTAATCAGTTAACAGGAATCACGTGCAGAATTGTAGCTCTTGAGATCATGCTTTCCACTGCACCCAACACTTGACCGCACTAACTTAAACCCTCAGCGTCACTCATGTGATGGAATTCAGTAACTTCCTAGCTGTGCTTTCTGCTTTCAAGTCTTGCCCCAGCAATGTTTCAGAAAAAAAGCCCTAGTCTCACTGTTGTACTCTCCTCAGCCTCAGTTTCTTCACATTCAGAGTGGAGATAATAATCGTACCTATTTCATAAAGTTGTTCTTTGCTTAAATACTAGATGATTCACAGAAAGCACCTAGTGCAATGCCCGGCACACATAGTAAGTGCCCAGTTAATGGCAGCTTTTACGCGATTGTATGTAAGGTAAATACAAATCCCTTAGCTTGACATGGAGACCTTTGGGACCTTTAGTCCCTGCCTTTCTAGCCCCTTCGCCCACTACCTCCCTGCCTCCACGAGTCTCTTCAGTAAGATCACACGCCCCCCTATCCCGTCCTGCCATTTCACACCTCTTGTCTTCCTCTTGCCCTCACTCAGCACAGCAAATCCTTAACCCAGCTTAAACCTCATTTCCTCTCCTGATTCTTTCCTTCCCCTCTCCCAGACAGTTATCATTCTCTCCTCTGCATCTTGTACCTGACACCCTGCATATAGGCTATAAATATATTTGCCATGTGTGTAATAGATAAAAACTTAACTTGGAAGGAAAGAACACTGGTTGAATTTGGTTTAGACAGTTTAATCTGCTTGGAGCAGGGATTGGACAGCCAAGAGAGATGTGTAGAGAGCGAGTGAGTGAGGCAGTTCTAGCCCCATGATCATTGAGGGCTTAGGCTGTGGCACCTGCCAGCGGAATATATGCCGGTCAGCTGAGCTAAAGGAGAAAAGGTGCCACTGAATGAGGAAAATGAGTTCAGGCATAGTTTAGGAAGATACAAGAGGAGGAGGACATCCAGGGCTGTTTGCAGTGAGCTCACTGTGAAGACCACCCAAACCACTCATTTAGCCATCGCTGACGCTTGCAATCTCTCTACGCAGCAGGCATTTGCATAGTGGTCATTCAGATGACAGGGTTTGACTTTGAGAGGGTAGGTAACGGATTAAAGATGTCAGGCACCCTCTCTTCCTCCGTGTTGCACGTGAGGAGAATCTTCTTATGTCAGTGAACAACAGGATATTTTAAAGCAAGAATTGAGCTGGTCGGTTTTATCTGGATGATCTCTCACAGGCATTAAGTAACTATATTCCATTTAGTGCAGTGTCTATCTTTGCTCAGATGCAGATTTAACTTAATATTCCTAATTGGGAGGATCAATTCAGACCTATCAGTTCCCCAAACCAGACATCTTTCTGTGAGATCTGCCTGCTCTCTCTAATAGTAAGTACGTGACTGGCCGTTTAAGCCAGTGAAAAAGGGTTTTGTAGAGCAGGATGAAGTCTGTCATCTTAAGCGTTTCCTTGTCTGCCCTCTGGAGAAATAATAATCCTAATTATTTTTAAAGCAGGATTTCATCTGTTTTCTGGTGTACATCCTGCAAATTGAGTTGAGCTCCAGGATTACCCTGCAGCTAAGCCCCATCCTCAAATTTTCTAATGAAATTCTCTTTTGACTCTAACTTCCCTCCACCACCAACCCCCATTCAAAAATACCAGCATGACAAAGAGGCGGTAAGGAACTCAGACTTAGCCTCAACTCTTCCTAACAGTTCCCCTCTGTTGTACTTTTTAAAAAATATTTTTGTATCCTAGCCAGAACAGTCACATTCCATTTCACTAGGGGTTTTCCATGTTACGTAAACCATTTCCTATCTCTGTTATTTTGAGAGGCATTCAGAGCAGGCTCTATTGCCCTTGTCAGAGCTGCAGAGTAGTTTGCTGATGGGGAAAACCACTTGGAGTCATTTGGAGATTTTGAGAACAAATTGTAATTAAACTTAAGATCTCCTGATTCCCCCTCCATTAGCCCACAGTGCCTGTTCTAACAGGACCGAGAAGTGCTGTGGTTGGGATTGGTTTCAGTAAGGAAGGCTTTCGCCATGATGTTTCAGAGGTGGGAAGAAGACCTTATACCAAAGCAGTGAGTGGTTGTGAGAGAATTACAGGCGATAGCTTTTTTTATTCTCCTAATTTTCAGTAATGTGACTATATTATTTTTATTATCTTATAAATTGTCACTTAGCTCTATATACTTGTAACAAAACAGAATTAAAACTTACCCTTTTTAATGCCTCAGAATTAGAGTTATGATTGCTCTGTCCTGCGACAGCAAACTCCCACGCGCTTTAATGTGGTTTTTTCCATTGAGAAATGGCCGTGTGCTGCCGTACCTGCATTCTCCTTTGGATATACTTTCCCAGATTTCCAGGTTCAGAAAGTACAGAGGGAAGTGTGTGTGTAATCTCCCTCCGGCAAGCAGTTTACTCTTTCTTATGTGTGCTTCCAGAGGTCGTTTCTCCTACCTGTGTTCACATAGCAATGGCAGGAGGCAGCATAGTACACAAGCTGCTCTTGGAGAACTTTCCGTTTAGATCATAAAACTCTTCACTGGGCTTTTTAAAAATAGCCACTGCATAGTCCATCGTGAATTTTACACATAGTTATTTATCCAACCTGACCTTTTTTTTTTTTTTTTTTAACTGACATTAGGTTTTTCCAGTCTTTTGCTGTTATAGATAGTGATTCAATGAATAGCTTTATGCATCCTTTGGAATACAAGTTCTTTCATTTATGAGTGAGACCCCTGCAGATAACTTCCTGGGTGTAAGTATGTACATTTGCACGTTTGATGGACATTGCCCTCAGTCAGGGTTCTGTGCAGTACTTTCACCTTCTATCTTTCTTCCCTTAGTACCAGGATGTTGGCTGTTACATCTGTGGTCCCTGTGCTGTCCTTTCCCACTTAATTACCTCTAAATAAGTTGAATCACATAGATGCAGGGCTGTGGAAAAAGAACCCCCTCACAGATTGCAGTACAGTCCCAGATTTGAGTTCTTATAGCTTAAACCAGGGATGGGGAACCTCCGGCCCGCAGGCTTGAATAAAGCTTATGAAATCATTTGGTCTGGCCTTGCCAAGGCAACCGCTTATTGAATTTTTATTTAAAATTCAATAAATCTAGGAGTTTTCATAGCAACGTAAGTTTATATTAAGTGAATTATATTAAGTGAATGATGTTACAAGTATCCAAATGATCCTTGGCAGGAAAAGGGTTCCCACCCCTGGCTTAAACTATTTTGTTCTAAGGTAAAAGAGCTATGAAAAAATTTCATTTATGTTAGTAATAAACACTAAGTATCATTTAGTAAAATACTAATAGGTCAGTGAACTGTTGACCCTGTAAAATTATTTCTAACGTGAATGGAATGGGGTCATGGAAAGAATGCCAAGAAAAACCATTCACTTTTTAAAAAGTATCAGGTTCATCCATCTGCACTTGTGAGCTGAGTTTTCACTCTGACTTTTCACAGATTTGGTTGGCAAGAAGTAGGACAGTAGCTTTTGGGTGAAATATATTCGGCATTCACATATAACTCATGCAATATTTATGTTAACAAGAAAGAAACTCTGTCACATAAACTTTATCACCTAAGAATATCATTGGCTTTGTTCCCCAAGTAACTATATTTTTAAACATTTTCTTTTTTTAAAAAGCTTTTAAATTACAGTTGAGTTTGAAAGCGGAATCCTCATACCAGCATGCAGGCCCATTTTAGAACTTAGGGGGGAAAGTGCTCTATTTTGCAAAAACGGCATTTCCTGCTGAATTTGGAGTCCTCTCAGAAATTTCCTCACCAGTGTGAACGATTGATTCTCAAAAGCAAGCATATGCTCAGCCTGGCTGCCAAACACGGCTGGGCCGCGTTCACACACTCGGCAGCCGCGGTCACAACACGCGCTGTATGCCTAACACTCGTTAATAACCCGGGAAGCAGCGCCTCGGACGTGATGGAAACTAGCTCTGTTTTTGTTTTCAGTAATTTCGGTTTATGAATGCTGACGTCAGTAGCTGCTGTCCCATTTGTCTTACTGCTTTTACTGTCTCTGTAAAAGACTTTTTTTTTTTTTTTTTCTTTTGGGCTTAAGTGCCACCTGAAGAGAGAAGCCTTTTAAGGCCTGGGAGACTGGCCAGTGCCCTTTGTCCTTCTGTTCACCTACTAAAAGGTAGCATTGTTAACCTAATTCAGCAGGGCCCTGCCTCAGTATAAACACTGCTCAATGGGGCCAGAAAGACTAATTGAATTGTACAATACATCATTTTTCAGCAACAGTTTCAAGTGGGTTGTACTTCATTTGCCAGAACACCATTCGTTTTTCCCTCGCTTAGGATATTTAAATATCGCAAATATTGAGCTATGACAAATAAAACCTATTTGAACCCGTTCTGTCTCTCCCCACGGAGCTGTGAGCTGCAGGAGGAAGGGCCCCACTCGCTTATTCTCCACCGCGTGCCTCGTGCCTCACCACAGTGTCTGGCATGTACCTGCGACTCTGCCTCAGAGCGAGGCATTGTTTGGTCCTGCCAACTGTTCTTTCCAGTCTGGTAAAACAGTCACAGGTTTTGGCAGATGCTAGGTGGGTCTTTGGAGCTGGAGTTACAGAGACTGTAAACTTCATTAATTTTAACTCTGCAGGACCCCAGAGGATTACACAGCACAGCAGGTACCTCAAAAATAATTGCTTTTAAGGGAAAAAATGATACTTTTAATAGGAAAAAAACTGATTCCTATTTTGCATCCCTGTAAGGAGCATGAGCTTTTATATGAGCTTTACAATAAAAGAAAATGATAATATTGAATTTCATAAACATCTGTTTTTAATAAACATGCAGTAGCCATACATTGCGTTATCACATGTGCATACTGATAGGTTTTCATGGCCGTGTCTGCTTGCTGTACTCTCCTCTGCCCCATCCTTGCCCACCAAGTGAATTTCTGTTTGTTTTGGGACCTGTTTCGCCAGGCCTGCCTGGCTCCTAACACCTGCCCTTCCCCCGCAGCACAGCTGATTTCTCCCTCCTTTGAGTTACCTGTGGATCTCACCCATCGTTCTTTTGTGGTAGATGACAGGCTATGTGCTACATGTATATCTTGTTTTAAATATTTGTCTATTGTACTAAACACTGAGTCCCTTGAAGGTAGGGACTGTATCCTGTTTAACTTCATTAGTAAGCTTCTAACCGAGAGTGTGAAACATAGTGGGCTTCCATTTTCTTTTTCCTAAGCAAAGTTGTTTTGTTTTTATGGTGAATCTCTGCCTTACTCCCAGTCCTAGAGAGGTTTTGGAGGAAATTTGGTGAAGAGGTTTACCTTTCATACATAGAACTAAGCCAATTCTATGTATCAGTAGTGGGTCCATGTCTCAGTGGATTAGAATGTACAGGCCCCCGGGTTACCCATGTGTCATGCATTATTTATGCAACCCCTCTCTCACTTGCATGCATTATATTTCTACTACTTATTTCTACTGATGACAGTGATATTTTATAGTCAACTTTCGTTGTTTACTACGATACAGAGTTGGAGGAGTATGCTAGAGGCAGCCCAAGTTCAGAGTTGTTCTAATAAGAAAAACTCCTTTCTGCTTACTAAAGTGTATATTTGAGCACTAACTGGTTTGGCTCAGTGGATAGAGTGTTGGCCCACAGACTAAAGGGTCCCAGGTTTGATTCCGGTCAAGGGCATGTACCTTGGTTGTGGGCTCAATCCCCAGTAGGGGGCGTGCAGGAGGCAGCTGATCAATGTTTCTAACCTTTCTCTGTAAAAAAATTATATATATATATATATATATATATATATATATATATATATATGTGGTTAAAATATAAGTGTTTGAGTCTTTTCTATGCATTAAAATTATTCTGCACATATTTTTAAAAACATTGTTATTTCTTTTTGTAATATGTGCATAATTTACCTCCTTTATTTATTTATTTTTTTAAATTTACCTCTTTTTTAAAAAGTGGTATAGGACATGCATACATACATACACATATACATATATGTATTTTTAAAATCAGGGAGCCTTAATCTCTCCTCCGCCTCCCCCCCCCTTTTTTTTAACCTTTTTCTGGAAATAATTATAGAGTCACAGATAGTTGTATAGATAGTCCACAGTGGTCCTGTATCCCTTTCACCTAGTTTTTCCCCATTGGTTACATCTTAAATAATTAAAGTATATTTAAAAAAACACACCCAGAAAACTGACCTTGGTATACTGGGTCTGTGTAGTTCTTTGTCATTGTATCACATGTGTAGATCCAAGTAATCAGGACGTAGAATTAATGCATTCCTCTCAATGCCCAGGATACTCTTAATGTGGAGTTTCTGGAAGAGAGAAGGAAGACAAACTTCATACTCAGTTAGGGCTTTTCACGTGGCTGGGATATTTAAGCTGTGGCTCGTAGTTTGAGGTGGTGTGGAGAGCCCGACGAGTCAACAGAACTGATGGAGGACGTTGCTTTCGTAGGTGTCTAAGCAGGCCAAAGAGTTTCTGGAGTACGTGTACGAAGAGCCCCTGATCGACATCCAGCAGGAGAACCCCATGCTGTACCTGCACGCCGAGCCGCTGGCCACCGTGGTGCGGCTGCGGCAGCGGCTCAAGTCCCTGCGAGCCTATTTGTTCAGCTGCCGGGCAGCCGTGGCTGAGGATCTGCGCCGCAGGTAAGAGTCATAAATGTCAGATGGCTCCAGTTTGTTTTTCTTTCCTGCCCTGGGAGGGTGGTGACATGATCTGTAAGGGCCTTTGCAGCACAGACGGGCTGGAATTCTGTGGTTCTGCCTCTGGGCTCATCTTGGACATTTTTCTCTGAGGTCCTCTATCTGACAGAGCCAAGCAAAATGGAAATAATATCTCAGCACAACTGTAGGCCTTTAACGCAATGGCTGAGTTCCCAAGACGGGAAAGACTTCTCCTACTTGTAGGTTAACTTGAGATAGTGTTGGTGGCAGTGTCTCTTCATGGATCACTTCTGTGGTGGTTCACACTTTCCCCACTTCCAGTTCCTGTTTATCATCAGTAAAAATAAGCATGTTTGAAATAGTTCATAACTTAAAAACATTTTTCAGTGGGAAATAAGTAGGTGGTTATGCAAACCTTATTTTCCACACAGAGAGAAGCTTGCTCAGTGATGCAGGTGGCAGGGCTGGGACGGAAGCACAGGCCCGGATTCGGCCTTTTCATGCTCCCATTAGTGCAGGCTTCCTACAGCTTGTTGTCTCCGAGTTCAGACAACACACAAGTCCATCCCGGGCTCAGATCTCAAAATCAAATCGGAGTGGAAATGAGCCTGCTCTCATCACATTCCTTCTTTTACAGTTAGATTTTATTGGCATTTAAATTTTCACTCTTGGCTTATGCAGACTAGCTTATACTTGACATAATTGTTGATGGTGTTCATAAGTCCCTAAAAATACCTTTTCTTTTTTCTTTTTTTTTTTTTTGGTTTTAATAGAAATGACCAAAGCTTATATTAGTCATGGGTTTTGGAGATACACCTACGTGCATAAGTACCTTTGGAAAGTATTAAAAGTGATACAGTTTGCTATTTGAGATCCAATTAGAATCCAAAGACACTGACATAACCCCAGGCATCTGAAGAAGACATTTTTAAAAGAACTAAATGTAGACAGTGAAGAATACATAATATGTAGACAAGTTCTCATAAAATAATAATGAAAAGGCAGCTGCCATAAGGCAAAATACTTCTCAGTGGTAGTCATTCTGCTACCTAGTTGATTTTTTAGAGAGCACTAGAAAGTGGTCAGGATTTGTTCTTACAAAGTCCAGGCACATCTCTTAATTCTAAAATATCAGGGCTTTCCCTGAAAGGCAATAGAATTATATGTCTCCAACCAATTTACCAACTAAACTGTATACAAGAATGTTAACATTCAAAGCATTTTCAGTACCTTTTGCCTTTCCTCAAAGCTTCTTTTTCTTGAGCCTGTATATTTAGGTAATATTAAAATTTGCACATGGGAATGATGTTAGATACCTTTCTGATATAGTTTTACTTTGGTTAAGTATGCCAAATCAGGGCACACATTTAGAAATTAAATAGGAGATTCTCCCTCCATGTGGAAGACTAAGAATACCTATGCTGTTCCCACAGTCTGGTGGTTTCCCACCCTGTACTGCGTCCATGGCCAGGCCACCAGGGAAGGAATGGAGGTTCTAGAGAGAAGGCACTCCCAACCAAGCCTGTGAGAATGAATACAGTAACCTTTTCTTTCCCTTGATTTTTCTTCTCTGGACTTGTGCAGTGCCTGGCACAAGATAGGTGCTTACTAAGTGCCGGATGGATAGGTGGAAGGAAGGAGGGAGGATGAATGGGTATTGTGGTGCCACTTCAGGCCACTGAACAGTGGCCAATAGCCTGATTTTGAGGAAGGAGTCATCTTTAGATTCTTCTCTTCCTTACTCCCCTGTACGTTACTTAGCACAGCGTCTGACCCACCCAGACCCCTTAAAAATAGTTGTTGAATAACTAATCAGTCAAAAAGATAAATCTAGTTGTTGGTTCTGTTTCTGGGGTAAGTCTCAAATCTGTCCTCTTCCTCCCTTCCAGTACAGCACCTGGTTTAGTTGCAGGATACTGCAGTATCCTTCTGTCTAATCTATCTGTTTCTTCCCAGTTGAACCTTCGCATAAGACGGATTATTAAACAAGTATGGAATTCAGGATCTTCCCAAATCTGGTTCATTATATTGCTCTGTAAGATATTCTCTAATATCTTGCACCTCACACACAAATCATTTTGTTATTATAGTTTCTCTGTACTTATAGGCTTGAATTTACCATGTCTTTCCAACCTGGCACAGAGCAAAATATACCATAACAAGCATTCTTTCTATAGCCTTTGGGGGCAGGAAAGGGGGGAAGAGGGAGGGAAGTATGGGGATTTGTTTTCTTGAATGATTTCAAATCATGTTTACTAATTTTGAAATATGACTATTTAGTGAAAGATGTCTAAGATTGTCTGGGCCAGGCCATACTTAATATCAACTCTGCCTACATCAGTGTCTACAAAAATAGCCACAGATACAAAGGAGAACCATTGCCCACCTAATACACTGATATCCTGTGGCCAGAGGTCATCTCTTATATGGATTCTGACTTTTTAGCCTAAGTAGCTGGCAGTTCTTTAGAGATGAGAAGCTGCTCTGAAAGCAATATCCAAGGTTCCTTTTGGGTCACCTGCGGATACAACACGAGTGGAAGAGTTTAAGCAGTGAGGAGAACCTCTGGGCTCTACTGATCTTACATATCCTTGATAGAAATTAAAAGAGCGGGGAATTGATAGGCAGGGCAACAGAAAAGAGCAAAGACAAATCCAGCTCTTATCTGGTCGTAAAAGGCATTCTCTCCTGGTCTGGTTTTTACCTCGGTGGAGGAGTAGCCATTAATCTCCAGCAAGTAGGCCCAACATGCTGAAGACTTGTCAGCACCATATAAACAGAATAAAGCAAACTGTTAATATTGCTGTCGTGAGAAAACTGAAAACAGACTGATTAATTGTATTGGCGCTCGACCGCCAGGGAGCCAACTTTGGTCATTGCCTTATTAGGGAAGTCGCAGTTTGCTTTCAGGCCTTTCCTTGTGATGGCCGGCCAGTTTTCATCCTCACTGTTTTTGTTATTGTTGTTAAATGAACGCCTTGTTCTTGAACTCATGCTGCAGATCTTGACTGGCAGAGGTAATTAGTTAGAAAAAGTCAGTGTCTTCCATGAAGTCGAGAATGTTTACAGTGCTGACAGTTCAGTTTCTGAGGACTCCCAGATGGCGACCCTGCTGGACTGGTTCAAGGCCTAGTTCACTTTTCACGAGAACAGCTGTTTACAGTGTCACACGTGAAGGTGCATGAAGAACTGTGGAAAGTGGGAGCACTGTCAGGGCACATTCAGAGCAGCAGCCATCAGGGGCGTCTTTGGGAAGGCCCAGCCCTGAGTGTCCCACTGAGCACAGGAGCAGTGGGGAAATGTGCACATCAAGTCACAAAGGGCACCTCAGGGCCAAGCTTGGCCCTCAGACCAAGCTTTATTTGGCCTTTCAGGTATGCCCCCTATTGTTGAAATAGCTCAGCCGGCGTGGCTTAGTGGTTGAGCGTTGACCAATGAACCAGGAGGTCATGGTTTGATCCCTGGTCAGGGCACATGCCCGGGTTGCGAGCTCCATCCCAGTGTGGAGCGTGCAGGAGGCAGCCAGTCGGTGATTCTCTCTCATCATTGATGTTCCTCTCTCTCTCTCTCTCTCTCCCTTCCTCTCTTAAATCAGTAAACATATATTTTTTAAAGAGTTGTTAAAACAGTTGCTAACATTTCAATAATCAGGAGTTTTCATGAACGTCCGAAGGGAAGCTGGCTGGCTGGTTTCTCTGAGGAAATCGAAGCTCTGGTTGCACAGCAGCCCTCAGCGTGAGTCCTGGCCCCTCCACTCTGCTCTGGTCTCTGTGCCCCTGCTGTCTCCACAAATGCAGTGCCATGTGCTGTGAGAGAATGGTGCCCTGGCCCTCCTGTCCCAGCCACTTCAGTTATTTCTGTTAGTACCTGGGCCCATTCGTAATCATGATTTCAGCAATTAAGAAGAACTTCCTGCCCAGCCGGGGCGGCTTAGGGGCTGAGCGTTGACTTGTGAACCAGGAGGTCACGGTTCAATTCCCGGTCAGGGCACATGCCTGGGTTGCGGGCTCGATCCCCTGTGTTGGGCATGCAGGAGGCAGCTGACCCATGATTCTGTCTCATTATGGATGTTTCTCTCTCTTTCCCTTTCTCTCTGAAATCAATAAAGAAATATTTAAAAAAAAAACACTTCCCCTTAAGCATGTTCTTTACAGTAGCCCCCTTGAACGGGAAGGACAGATGGTATTTAGACAGAAGAGAAGGGTCTGTGACACGGAGATGCTACATGACTTGCCTGAGGTGATGGGGCTGGCGAGCAGGAGGGCCCACGCTCGGAGTCAGGTTTTCTGAGGCTCATATCTTTCCCTGGTGTGCTTGCCATTGGTGAGGGTGATGTCCAGAGGTTTCCTCTTCTAGAGTCTGAAGAGGAACTGCTTTTAATTCTCCTGAAGCCTGGATTGAGGTCCTCTGGGAGAGTGTGAGGGAAGGCAGGGAGTACCGTCCTGTGAGTGGGGACACTGCCGGGCTCAGCCATTCCTGCAGGGTAGGCATGACCATGGTCTCTCTAGTCGGTGTTGACCAGACCTTTGCATTTCACAGACCTGTACATTTAAAACAAAAAACGGGGAGATAGCTATAGGGTTGTTGTATATAAATGTCTGTGGCCAAAACACACTTAAACATTGTCACCTGTTTCTTATTATCATTTCACAAAAGAACATAGTAACACTAAAAAAAAAAAAAATAGACAGCCTTATAAAACACAGATTTAACTTTATTCTTCTCGTTTTATCCTGGACTACTAAAACATCACCAGACCGACTTGGACCAGCTTTTCAGAAATCCTGATATAAGTCATATTTTCTGAGTGAAGTGAAGTGATCCAGTCCAGGGAAAGACATCCTAGAAATGGATGTGGATGCTGCGTGTTTTCCAGTCTCTCTCAAAACATGACTCCAAAGTCAAATTTATATTATCATGTAATTTAAAACTGGTTTTTCTCCAACACTAGTTGAGGCCAGTAGTCAATAGCAAGCCTATTCTCTCAGTTGCTTGGAGTAGAATTGACTTGTCGAGTTTAGTCCTTGACTTAGACCAGCGGTTCTCAACCTGTTGGTCGGGACCCCTTTGGCGGTTGAATGACCCTTTCACAGGGGTCGCCTAAGACCATCCTGCTTATCAGATATTTACATTACCATTCATAACAGTAGCAACATTACAGTTAAGAAGTAGCAACGAAAATAATTTTATGGTTAGGTCACAACATAAGGAACTGTATTTAAAGGGCCAGAAGGTTGAGAGCCACTGGCTTAGATCATTCGGAAACAATTCAACAGCTTAATTGGGAGTCTCAAGAGTATGAAAAGTGATTTTTCTACCGCCTAAACCACCTCTTTTGTTTTTGATTTCACATTTTGTTTGAAATTATACTTATATCCAGCATTAGTTCTCAGTGACATATCAGCTTTACCGAATGATGAGAAATATCTAAAAGATTGTTATTAATGTCACATATCCTGGTGAAAATCAGAAAAAGAACGAGTGTGCACAGGGGTTGTCAGAATCTCAATGCTTCCTTCAAGCAAGATTTAGCAGCTTGCTGAGTTCTTAGAGGAATCCCCATAAGTGTCACCTGATTTACCAACACCCCCTTTCCCCTCCGTCCCTTGTTACCTCAGGGAGAGCTGTCTTTCTCTAGAGTTCACTGGAGGGAGGCTAAGTTCAAAGGTTGATGTGTCCTTTGGCCTCCTATCAATGTGTCCAAACCTGAGCTCCCGATATCCCTGCCCCGACCCGTTGCTACCTGTTCCCCTTGCAGGCTTTTCCCTCGGCATCCTGGCGCCTCCATCCATCCAGGTGTTGCAGGCTGAACTCCTTTTACATTCTACACCCAACCCATCAGCAAATCCTGTCAGTTTCCCCTTCAAAATGTGTCCATTTGTCACCACCTCCACTGCTACCACCTGGGTCCAAGCCAGTCTTGCCCCTGAATTATTGCAGTACTGGTCTCCCCCTTCAGTCTGCTCTTAAATTGCAGACCAGTAGTTTTATCGCTAGCTTTACCCAGTGGCCAGAGAAGTTTCTATTGAACGAGTATAAAAATTGTTTTACATAAATGTTATAGGCACACTTTAAAATTAAAAACCCATTGCATTTTGAAGTTATTTATTACAGGTTCTCACAAGCTAATATCTTTTTAAAGTATGATACTTTGTAAAACACTGTAATATGAAGCAAGAATTCTTGTGATCCGTCTGCAATGTGTTAAGACCACAGCTAGAGTTTACTAGATGATGCCACCCCTGATCCTAATGATCTAAGAGCTTCACCTCTTGCTCCAAGTAAAAGGTCCTATGTGATCCCATGCCCCACGGCCTCTCATTGACTCTGTCCCAGTCACACTAGGCTTTCTGTTGAGCACACCAAGCTGGTTCGCTTGTCCCTCGCCTCCCCTGTCCCCGCCCAGATAACTTGCTTCCTTACTCCGTCATGTCTTTCCTCAGCTCAGCTTAATGAAGCATCCTTGGCCACTCTATTTAAAATCGCGACCAGTGAGTAGTAGAGCACAGCATAGGGAACAGTCAGTAAAATGTAGTAACTACGTGTGGTGTCAAATGGGTACGCTCCGTAAGGTCTTTAAATGCTTCATCACTGTGCTGTACAACTAAAGTTAATATAATGTATGTCAGTTGTAATTGAAATTTTTTAAAAAAGGAACATTAATCTGAAAAAAAATTTTTAATTTGTAACCACTGTCACACACTTCCTGTGCTTATTTCCTTCTGCTTACTACCACATAGCATGGTACTTTATTTTGTCTGTCTCCCTCTCCTCCCTCCAGATGTAAGCTACAAAAGGGCACGACTTTTTATCTGTTTTGTTCACTGCTGTCTCCCCAGGGCCTAGACCATACCTGACATATAGTCGGGGCTAGTTAGTACTTGTTGAATGAATAAATTAAATGAATAAAGTACTGTCACCAAGATCCATCCACTTAATTTGGCCAAACTTATTTTTTTCCTTATTACAAAAGAAAACTATTATTTACTGTAGAAAACTAAAATAAGCCACGAATTATTCCACCACTTTGGTGCCTGCCCTTCCAGATGTTTCCCTCTAAGCTTCATACTGTACTGGCTACTTTTAACCCAATCCCTTCACTTAGTATATTGTATCTTTTTATGCCAGTTACTATTTGCCCAAAGCATCATGAATCACTTCATTATGAGTGATGAAGATGGTTTGATAGTTTTGAAAGCAGTCATTCTCACTCTACATCAAGAATTCCCTTTTCCTTGGATAACTCTAGATCTAAAGTTTTTCAAGTCATCCAACCTCCTGATCTCCTCATAGCTTCTTTCCCTTCATGCTCTCTAAAGACCTCACTCAGCAAGTTATATATCTATATCAACATCAACACTCTAAAAGGGACCTACAGACCTTAAAAAGGCAGTGTCATTCAAACTAAACAGCTAAATAAACTTTGAAAAAAGAACAGACAAATTATATATTAATTTTACTGTAATATACACATAGCCTTTTACTTACTGAGAAATCCTTCAGAAAGTTAGAAAGTGCTTTTATCTTATTCTGAGATTAAATTAAATATACTTAAGTTATCTAAAATTGTTTCCTAAAAGACAACAACAAAAAAAATAACTCACATTGCAGGAACTGTTAAAAAAATATCATAAGAATTTGAGCTAGGATCTATACTAACTGTCCTATAGTCTGTCACCATCATCATCAGACCCCAGAATCATCACAACCAAAATGACTTTGCAAGTATCTCTACTCCAAGGAGATAGTTGCTAAGAAATTTAAGCACAATTTCTGAATGAGTGGGTAAAAGAGACCCTTTATTTCCCATAATCATCTAGCAAGATGTAATATCTGATGCGATCTTGCCATTTTTTCAGCCAATGAGATTAGCAAAATGAGTTACCTAGAGAAAAATGATTGAAGTTTGTTTCTTCCACATGGGCTGCTATCGAAATATCTGCCTTTGATTTCAAATTGTTTTTCCATTAGCTGGGAGCGCGGCTGGGCATATGAGTCCCGTCCACATCCAGCCTAATGTAACTATTTCAGGAAGACTTACAGCTCATATCATATCAAGAACACCAAATTGCATCTCGCTGGGGATGCTTCGCAGTGTTTTTTGTGCTTTCGGTGTGGGTGCATGTGCCCTGCAAAGGAAAGACACCGAGGCTCTCAACTCGGTACAAATTACCTACCCTGGAGCACATCTTCCTGGAAAACACAGTAATAATACACGAATAAACGATTTTCCTTTCTGTATTATTCCTTATGCACCTCTACCCATAGTCTTCCTATAGGCTCTTATGATTTAGAATCAAAATTAGAGATTTTCCTTTGATGTGTTTCATTTCCTGTGTGTGTGTGGTGGGGGAGGGGGGAAGGGGGGAGAGAGAGAGAGAGAGAGAGAGAGAGAGAGAGAGAGAGAGAAGAGGAGGTTCTTTAAAACCTATAGCCTATCACATGTGTTGTAATATTTCTATTATGAACTCTTATTTTTTTCATTTTAATCATTGGGTTTTTATTTGACTTTGGTTAAAAAAATACGTGCTTCAGTTGCACATTCTACAACATATCATCTGTATGTTGTATTGTGTGTTTACCAACCCAAGTCAAGTCCCTTCCATCACCATTTATCCCCCCTTCCCCTCTGCCAATCACCATATTGTTGTCTGTGTCCTTGAGTCTGTCTTTTCCTTTTGTTGTTGTTGCTTAATCCCTTCACCTTTCTCACCCAGCCTGCAGCCACCTCCCCTCTGACCGTTACCATTCTGCTCTTCGTGAATTTATTTTGTTCATTAGATCCCACATATACATGGCATCATATGGTAATTGTCTTCTCTGACTGACGGATTTCACTCAGCATAATGCTATCCAGGTAATCGGTGGGTTCCTACATGCCAGCTGTGCAACTGTAAGAGCCGAGCTCCAGGGAAATGGCGATGTCATTAAACCCATCAAAACCCTGCAAACGGTCTGCCTACTTCAGAGCCCACTTACTTCCTTCTCTCTCCGGAGCATCAGGCTTGTGGGAGCCGAGTTGAAGTCCTCAGAAATTAGTCAGGTTAAATGAGACTTGATGTGTTTGACTCAGTGGCCTGATACAGAATGGGAGGAGGAACCCCTGCCTCTTTTGTAAAGACCTCCTGCCTTTGATTTCACAGGCAGTTATCTCTGCATTTTTAACCTCAAGTGCCAACTGCATAATATAAGGGCTCTCAATCATAATATGATCTTTTCCCTCAGTTTTCATCTTCTCTCACCTTTCTCATTAGAGCAGTCTATAATGAAGCCTCCATTACCATCTCGGTGTGCCAGGCAGTCCTGAAGGTGATGAAATAGAACATGTTGGCACTGGAAGTGATTGTGCGGGTTGCGTTTTGTGGTCCTTCAGCAGCTTTCTTCCTGGTTCTTCGGTGTCAGAGGCCCTGACCGTGCCACCTGCCCGTGATGGGCGAGTGAAGTGCAGAGCAGACTCTTCCTCAGGTTTGTCTGGTGTCAGGACCGAGCGGATGAGCTGGCATTGGCAGGAGCAGGGCTGTCCTTGGGGCTGGCCTTCCGGAGAGCCTGTCAGCCCTGATGACTAACAGGCCTGCAGTGCAGCGAGGTCACCTCAGGGACAGAACACCCAAAACACGGCAGAGAGCAAAGGCAGCACCCACTGCAGCGGAACCTTGCTCCCCAAGCGACTGCTGAGTCAGGTAGCATCAGTGGGTCCGTAGCTTTGGTTCCTAATACATTGACGTTTGGAGGGAGCGTAGGATAAATTAGTAATTACCTTTTAACATTTTCACAAAAGCTTGAATCATTTCACCGAGGAAAGCTTGGGAGTGTTTGGAAGAGTCCAGCGGGGCCCACACCCCGTTCCCGCCAGGCCTTCCCAGGGCCAGGCTCTATCAACTCTTGTATCTGTAGCTTCTGCTTTTGCACTGGCTTCTTCGTTGTATCATAGGGACATCACATAAATACGCCAAGCCTCTCCCATCTGCAGGAAAGAATCCTTTCTCAGTCCTGCAGCCTTCTTCAGCTCCGGCCCAATTTCTCTTCTTTAAAGTCAGCTTCTTACAAGAGTAATTCAGCCCTTCACCCTCGTAGTCTGGCTCCCCTCTCCCTCCCCCGAAACTGTTCTAAGGTCACTCATGAATCCCGTTTGCCAAATCCAGCACTTTCGGGCCTCCCGAGAGTCTTCCTCCTATTATTTGACCTCTCCGTGGCCTTTGCTGCCCTTGACCCTCTTCTTCCTTCCTGAAGTCCTCCCGTTCCTCGGCTCTTCTGCACTTTCTCCTCTTGTCAGGCTTCTTCCTGTGGCCGCTCCTTAAATAGTACAGCTTTGCCAGGGCCCTGCCATTTCTGTTTCCCTCATATGTGCTGCCCGGGCCTGTCATTCCTTCTCATGAATTCATGGTTCACCCAGCACCTGTGGGCCGGGGCACGCAGAGCTCCCACCAGTGCATAGCCAGGCCCAATCCCCTGTCCCCAAACACAGCTGCTCTTCCTTGTTCACAGTAAATGGAGCCGCCATTTACCTGCTGGAACAACTCTCTGGAACACCGTGAATAGCCCCCCACTCTTTCCCAGCCTTCCCTTCCTGTCAGTCGTCATGACCTGTGGATGCTGCTACAGAACCTTTCTGGAAGTTTCCCTCAGACCCCAGGCAACCATTTAAATTCTTTGCAGGCCTCCATCATTTCTCACCGAGGTTAAAAAAAATTACCCATTCCTTCACGCCTCCTGTGTCCCGTTCTGCCTTTGGTGATGTTTTTTTTTTCTCTCACCTGAGGATATTGTTTCCATTGACTTCTAGAGAGAGTGGGAGGGAGGAGTAAGGGAAGAGAGAGGGAAATATTGATGTGAGAGACACATCGATTGGTTGACTCCCATACTTGACCCCACTGAGGCTATGGAACTTGCAACTGAGGTACAATTGGGAATAGAACCCGGGATC